>JAJMDW010000187.1:0-111619 GCA_030573755.1 Starmera amethionina
CTTGATTTACCAAATGAAAAATTTAGAGATGTTATTGAAAGAATGGACTTGAGAGAGGTTGATGTATTGCAAGATGTAGTTGAACTAAGGATGGAACAACAAGATATGCTTGTAACAAAAGAAATTGGGGTTGGTGAAACTGTTGAAAAAGTTAGAATTAGACCTTTCATTTATAGTTATTTGAATAAGAAAAAAAGAATTTTTAATGAATTGGAAGATGAAACTTTACCTGTTCCAATTGAAATTTTACCAGAGATTAAAGTTCAGGATGTTAAAAATGCTGTTGTTCCTCCTAGACCTGTTAAAAAATTGAGTTTTGCAGATTATGTTAAGAAGAAAAAACCAACAAATTAGTGAAAAGGAAAATTTTAGATTTATGATGGACAGTATTGATTATTGTTATGTTTTGTATTATACTTATTATAGACGATATTTTTAATTATCAAACCTAAATTTTTTCAAGTCGACATAGGAGCCTTAATATAGTACATCACAGAAAATCTACACAAAAATATGAATAATTGTAAATTGTAAGTTAAAAAAATTTTCTGAAAAAAAGCTCTCACTATGAAAAAAATTAGCTATAAAAATAAACTGAAACTAAACAAAAAAAAAAAAAAATCAACAACTTTTGCTTTGGATGATATTTAATACTATTATGTTCTTGCCATTATAGTTTTGAATTTAATTTCGGAATGATAGTTTTGAATAAATATCTTTTGAAAAATCAGATATTGTTGGTTTTAGATTATCACTATGGAAAGTATTCAACTCATTTTGAAATTCATCAATCTTCTCATAACTTTGATTGGTTTGTGACAGAGTTGAATTCAAATCATGATATAAATCTAATATACTATCTTCTTTATTTCTTTGGAAAACTTCTTCTTTTTTATTGAATAAACCATTGATTTCTTGGTCTTCAATATCAACGTTGGGATCATCAATATAATGATTATCACTATCTGGTACTAGTATACTTTCATCATCATCAGCATCATCATCATCATCAGCATCATCATCATCATCATCATCATCATCATCATCATCTTCAACTTGTTGGTAATCTTCTTCAAAGCTCGCAGCCTCATCCAAAAATTCATTAGCCCAATGATGCATGTTAACATCATTATTCATTTGATAATCTTGTTCAACAACGTCAGTGTTATATGTGTTTAAATCATGGTGATCAATGTTTATGGTAGAATTATCAAAATTGGTTTGTGTTATTTCTTCATTAATTGGATACATATAATTATCGTTTTTTGGATGAACTGGAGTCATCAAGTTATCATTATCAATGATGGTTAATGGTTTTGTTACATGAGTATAGTTTTTCAAGTCAGAAGGCAGTCTAATAAAGGAATTTGGTTGATTTTGACAATTATGTAATTCATTTATTGAATTAATTTTGTTGGTATTTGACTTTAAACCATTCAACATCTCTGCTTTCTTCAAATTATTCATTTGGTTTTGATTATTATTAAAGAAGGACATTCTATTAGAAAATCCTGACAGGGGTGACAAGTTACTCTTGCTGTTGCTATTATTGGTGTTGTAATTATTCATCATGCTATGATTATTTTCATCAAATGTTAAAATGTTGTCAAAGTTATAATTATCATTACTCTCATCAACACAAGTGTTTTTGAAATAGGGCATAGCACACACTTGTTCAACATTTACTCTCGTATCTGGATTCCAAGTAAGACATGCTCTAATCACATCACAAAGTGGAGACAACTCTGGTTGATTGATGATCTTGGTAATATCAATACATTTTTTTTGAGGAATTTGTATACCTAATTGAGAAGACAAGAAAGCTGCTTCATCCCAATAACCATAAGACGGTGAATAATTATTTTCAAAAGGGTTTTTGGATGAAGGAGTACCCAAGAAATTCAAAACTTTGTAAGTTTGACCAATTTCATCAGCACCTGGGAATAAAGGTCTGAAAGTTGCAACTTCCGCAGCTACAGAACCAAATGCCCAAATATCCACAGGTCTAGAATACCATTTTTTTCTCAATAAAATTTCTGGGGCTCTATACCATCTAGTTGACACATACGAGGTATAAGGTCTTTTATTTTCAATATGACGAGCCAAACCATAATCTGCAATCTTGACAATAAAATTGTGATGATATTTGGCAATATTAGGCAAATAATCTTGATCATAGTATGTATTTGTTGGAGTAACAAGAATATTTTCCGGTTTGATATCTCTATGGAAATAATCACAGCGATGAATATGACGAATACCATTCAAAATTTGAGATAAGATAGACTTTAAAGTTGTTAATGAGAATAAAGTATGTTTTCTTGTTTTCATCAATTGATATAAATTTTGATCCATGCATTCCATGACAATATGCAATTGAAAATCAATGTTGTCAATGAATAACTCATAAACTTGAACAAGATTTTGGTGATAAGGAATTGATAGGATAAATTTCACTTCTTTGATTCTTGTATAATCATTCAAGCATGGTAATTTTTTGGTCATTGTTTTGATTGCAACAACACCAGTATTTTTGTTTAAATAATTTTCGTGTTCAAAATTATCATTTCTCTCCAATAGAGTGGATTTGAAAATCTTAAAATTGGAGGGATCATAAAGGTTTTTAACAGATTTTGCCAAACGAACCGAACCAAAACTTCCATGACCTAAATTGCTGATAACTTTATATCTTGAGTTGAATTCTTTTAGAGGGAGGTAGAATGGTGGATTAGCAATATCTGGAGGCACATTATTGTTGTTATTAGTACTATTGTTCAAAGATCTTTGGTAATTGTTGTTGGTCAAACAAGGATTATTGAGATCTTGTAAAATATTCATGATAAATTAACAGTTGTTGAAATAATATTCTTTCAGGAAAAAAATGTAAAATAGTAACCCACAAAGACAATTGACTAGTATGTTAACAAATAGCATAAAATGTATTTGAATGATGGAAGGGAAATGAACAAAACTGATTGGAGACACTGCGATTTCACTTGTTTGTTAATGATATTTGGTGAGGGTGGGAAAGGAGAAGATCAATTGTAAAAGTGAGAACCAACGGCAGTGCAAGCACAACAACCAGGATGTTATAAAACCGAGTATGTGAAGCAGCAAAGAGGAACGACCAAGGAGTAGCAGATTGAAAGGCCAATTCAATAAATATTTAAAATCGCTTGAGTTGAAAAGTTGAAGCTTCGAACAAACACAAAAAGACACTGGCAAGCTTGATGGCTCTAGCGGGGGGTCTGGGACACTTGTAGTGACACAAAAGAGATGTTTCTGTGTTGGATGAAAGCTGTTTGAGTTGATCTACTAAGGAGAAATTGGGATTCAGAGATATTTTAATTCTAAAAATGGTTTTGTGTTACTTTTCGTGTCAAAAGATTAACTCTCAATTGACGAATTATGATGATTTGAAGTGCTGTAAATGATGGAATTTTCATAGAAGTTTTACCAGTAAACAGCCATCAATTTCTGCTTCCTTTTTATGTAGCGATTTTCCATCCGCCATCACCAATTCATCCAATATCTCGCAAAACGATTGGAAATCAACACTGCCTGAACAGCATTTTGGTGAGATTGACTTTTTCTGATATTGGCAACACGCAAGAATCGGCAACAATCCGCAGTCACCTGCCGATAGATACTGACGTTGCTTTTTGTTGCATGACTGTTTTGGGTAATTAACTATCACGTGTTCAGTCACGACTTACAACAAATGCTTAAAATTGACGTCATTCAAATCTAGAGAGTCAAGAGTCGAGACTCGAGACTAGTATTAAGTTGAGTCTTGAGTCTCAAAGTTGAAACTTTGCAGCGATGATGATTTTAATTCTAATTAAATTTGCAAACAACTGAGAATAGAAAGAATATAAAGGATTATGAATTGGTAGTTTTACTTTTTATTTATTAATTTATACTTAATACTGCTGCTGCTCTAGAGTCTATGGTGAAAACCTAGACTCCTAGACTTTTATAGCAGTTAGAAGTTTGAGTCTCGAATGATGAATCTCGATTCTTTCTAAATTCTGACACATCGCAGCCCTGCCGCTGATATCATCACACTGCCACAGGCAGCTGCCCAATATCAAGCTCTTTAAAGTTTATACCTTTTTGCAACAATAACACTCAAACCACTCTGTTTCTACACCAACAGATCGCTTTGCAAATCGAACAGCAATAGTGAAGCTTTACACAAAACTATTTATACTGGACAGAATCCTTCAGTGTGATCTCTACCACCATCGTCTTCCAGAACAAACACCGAACTTAAACCATGTCCTCTCCTAACGAGTTGACACAGCAAGTTTCAAACCATTCGTTTCATTCACTACGGTCCTCACATTCACAGAACCCTTCTCAAGAGCATACAGCTCCAAAGTTCTCCAGGAACAAGTCCGCTAGCAACATCTCCACACTAGCTCAGCTGCATCATGATATTGATGGTCAATCACCAGCAAGACTCACTGCTTCCACTTCCACCACCAATTTAACCATTAATCAAAACCCAAATGCATCATTAAGAAACCCAATAACATCACCATCAAGATCAATCCTCCCATCTAGATCTGCAAATAAGGCGAAAAAACTTCATAAACGAGTCTTGAGTGGAAGTTCATTGAATGATGTTCAATATTTTAATTTGATGAATCAGAACAAAAATGCAAATACTATCCTTGAAGACGTCACTGCATCTTCTCCTGGGCCAAGATTACCAACATTTAATAGAATCAACCAAGAAGATGCTGAAAAATTATCTTCAAACTTCAATTCACAGGATTTCAATAACAACTTCAAAACTGGGTTTGCGAATGACTTAACAACTTCAAAAATATTTGATAGAAGAAAACAAAGAGAACAACAATTTGAAGAAGATTATAAACGTAATTTTAAAAAAGATTTCAATGAAGAAAGTTCAGAATTACCTTCCTTTGTTATTGATGAAAGTGATCCACAACTAGAAAAAAATTATACTGAAAAATTCAATAAATTAAAAGATGAGAAGTTGCAAGACAAACTTAATAGAAAACGAGAAAATAGACCAAAAGTTGACTTCCATACCAATGATACAGATGTGGAAAACAATAGTGAAACTGATGATGATAGTGATGTTGATTTTCACTCAGATACAAGTTCTACTAATGTCGATAAAATGGAAAAAACAAACTCTTCAAATGAGAACAATAATTTGAACAAAAGTGCATCCAATAATGGATCTACTAACAGTGAAAACATTAACAACAACAATGAAGGTAATACTGGTCAGAAAATCAAAAGATTTTTTAAAAAAATGGTTCAACCTGAAGATTATAGTGATTCATTGGAAAGTGATATTGGTGAATCTGATGATGATTTCAATAATGATTCAAATGGATTTTTTTCAAAATTGGTTACTGGTGGATTGGCTCCCGGTGCAACAAGATTGGAACGCAACAATTCAAATGGTGCAGCAGATGAAGAAAATCAATTGAATCAAACTGATAAAGAACAAGATGGTATTCTTTTACAAACTTTAGATCCAGAGATGTTTGCTAAAGCAGCTAATAATATTGTTCAAGCTCATTCTCATATGAAGAAACCTTCAAGAGATTTTAATCATTCTGATGAATCAACTTTGAAAGATTCAGTTTCTACAGTCTCAAATTCAACTCAAGAAAATTTCCTAGCCCCAAATCCTGATTATTATATGAGAGATGATTTATTAGATGATGAATATAATTTGAATTCAGATAATTATATTGCTCCTCCTAAAAAAGTTCAAGGTGGTGTTTTATCTTCTTTATTGAAACTTTATCAAAATCAAGAAGCTTCAAGGTCTCAACAAAGATTACACCAAGCGAATCTTAGTCAATCTCCATTTAATTCTGGTTTGACTACACCAATTTCTGAGAACCCACCAGATGCTAAAACAAGTACTTTAAATAGATTGAAGAATTTTGCTACTCATCATGGTAAGAAAAAAGTTGCAATTGATGATGATAATTTGAATGAACAACAGGAAATGCTCAAAAATCATAGAAAGAATGCAAGTTTTTCAGACCTGACTCATAATTTCTTTAACAAAGCAAATAAATCTGAAGAATTTTTATCGACCACTCCAACAATTTCAAGTTCTTCAAAACTTTACAGTTTAAAGAAAAACCATTCAAGTTCGAATTTACCAGAATTCAAAAAAACAAGACCAAAAGTTAAAAAAACAGCAAGTCAATCAGCAACTGGTTTTATCAAATCAAGAAAAGAAGTCACTCAAGCCAAAATCACAGTTCATATTGCCAATGTTTTACAAAGACAACGTTTTATTTTAAGAATGTGTAAAGCTTTATTGCTTTACGGAGCACCAACTCATAGACTAGAAGAAGCAATGACCATGACTGCAAGAGTTTTGGAAATCGATAGTCAATTTATTTATTTACCTGGTTGTATGATTGTTTCATTTGGTGACGCTACAACAAGAACTTCTGAAGTTCAATTGGTTAGATCAGTACAAGGTTTGAATCTTTATAAATTACATAGGGTTCACAGAATTTATAAGAAAGTTGTTCATGATATTATTGGTGTTGAAGAAGCAAGTACAGAATTAGATGAACTATTAAATCAAAAAAATCTATATCCTGCTTGGTTATGTGTTTTAATTTATGCTTTCAGTTCTGCAATGGTTACACCATTTGCATTTGGAGGTGATTGGATTAACCTTGCCGTGTCATTTCTAATTGGATTATGCGTTGGTACGTTACAATTTTTAATTGCTCCAAGATCAAATCTATATTCAAATGTTTTTGAAGTTAGTGCCTCAATTGTTGTTGCATTCATTGGAAGAGCTTTAGGATCAATTAGTGGCTCAAACATTTGTTTTTCTTCGGTGGTTCAAGGATCATTAGCATTGATTTTACCTGGTTATATCATTCTTTGTGGTTCACTAGAATTACAATCAAGAAATTTGATTGCTGGTTCAGTTAGAATGTTTTATGCAATTATTTATTCGTTGTTTTTAGGTTTTGGTATCACTTTAGGTGCTGCTATCTATGGTTGGATTGATAAAGGTGCCACCAGTGAAACTACATGTGCTGTTAATATTAGTCCTTGGTATAGATTTTTATTTGTGCCAATGTTCACTCTAGGATTATGTTTGATCAATCAAGCAAAATTGTTTCAAATTCCAATCATGTTGGTGATTTCATGTGCTGGTTATGTGGTGAATTATTTTGCAGCAAAACATTTCTACAACTCTACCGAGTTTACTTCAGCAATGGGTGCTTTTGTTATTGGAATTTTAGGTAATTTATATTCAAGAGTTTTCAAAGGTTTAGCAGTGAGTGCCATGTTACCTGCAATTTTTGTTCAAGTCCCATCTGGTATTGCATCACAAGGTAGTTTGCTAGCTGGTATTCAAAATGCCAATGCTTTGGTCTCAAACACTACCAGTTCCCAGGCTGCTGATTCCAGTAGTGCTTTAGGTTTTGGTGTCACTATGATCCAAGTTGCTGTTGGTATTTCTGTCGGTTTATTTGCCTCTGCACTAGTCGTCTATCCATTTGGTAAAAAGAGCACCAGCATCTTTACTTTATAGATTTATAAATCATGAATCAAAAATCAACTTGCTTCATCATAATTGCAGAACTTCAGAACTTGTAGAAATTGAAACTCCCGATGAAGTAATTACGTTTTGGGTAATTTTTTAGTATTTTTTTTTTTTTTTTTCAAAAAAATTATAAAATTTTTTTTATTTGTAGAGATGAGCTTTAAAAATAATTTCTAAGAAGGAAAATTGAAACAGTTTGCAAAAATGTCTAGTTTGGCCGCACAGTTAAGCAACATTGCTGCTGGAACGTCTACTTTGGCGTTGGACAGAAAAAGAAGACAGAAAATCCACTCTGTTTCCTTGATCTACACTCCTAAAGTTGCAGCTACTCAAGATTATGAATTGATTTATGCTAATTCTTTGGAAGCCTTTGAAGAATTGATTTTGATTGATAAAAGATTTGCTTACTTTAAGAACACTTTGTTCAGTTTTACTTCTATCTCTATTGATAGAAATGTTCAAACCAAAGAACAAAACAAAGACTTAGATAATGCGGTTAATGCATATTTATCATTAATTTCTTCAAGATGGAATTTAGCTCCAGCTGCTCAAGCAACTGAATGGCTGATCCGTCGTTTTCAAATCCATGTTAACAACAGTGAGTTGTTATTATTGAGTACTATCAATTATTTCCAAACTCCGGTTTTCAAAAGAATTTTAGAAATTGTTAAATTACCACCTTTATTTCAAGGTTTAACTGGATTTCAAAAATCCGACAAAAATCCAACTAATGCATCAGTCATTAAATTATTTACTGACTTAGAATTGTTCAATTTATACATCAAATACCTAGAAGATGCTTCATCTAAAAATATTTTATACACTAATCAACTTTTATTCTTCACTTGTGTTGCATTAAACACAATTGCTGTTTCATCGAGCGACCCAAAAAAAATTAATGATTTGATTCCATTGGTTTTAGAGGTTTCAGCTAAATTATTGAGTAGCTCTAACTCAGATGCTCATGTTGCAAGTCACACAGTTTTGTCGGTTTTATCAAATGCAACTTCTCTTTCTCAAGAAATTATTTACGCTGCTACTGAAACAATTCTAGCTAAAACTGCCAAAAAATCTGAAAATTCTGCCTTGATTTGTATCACCAAATTATTTCAATCTCTAAATGGTTATAATTATGAGAATATGCCAGTTAGAATTTATAGATTGTTCATCAAATTAATCACCAACAATATGGAAAAATTTAATGATTTATTATTGTCTAAAACCATCAGATCTGAAAAAATGGTTACTGTCTTGATAAAAACCATGTTGGCTTATGATTCAAATGAACGTATTGGTTTAGTTTTGAATGTTTTGAAACATGTTCAATTACCAAATTTTGAAATGAAATATATTATCAAAGATTCCATCAATGCAATTGATTTAATTGAAAAAGATAAATCAGAAATTGTTTCATTATTTGAATACTTATCTGAAGTCAACAAAGATTTATTCTTGGAAAGTTTATCAGAATTAAAATTATCTTTAGATGTTTTAGAAATCAAATTACAAAGTTCATTATCAATTGCAAACCAAACCAAGAATTCTGATGATACTATAGAATTATCAACCAAAATTGAACAAGTCAAACTGGATCAACAATCAAAAGAGGCATTATTTAAAGAATTAGAGTCAATCAACACATCAATTGAATCATTCTTAGCACCAGAGTTGAATTCTGAATTCAACAAAACTTTAGCATTGTACTTATCTGCTGTTTCAGTTACAGGTGGTGTTTTCAAATTTCATGACATTTTTAAAACAAATGAATCATCATATATTACTTTCCTAGTTAGAGTTTTAGTTTCACCATCTGCTCCAGGATTTTCACGTGAATCTGCAGTTAAAAGTTTAAGTTTAGCTATCAATAAATTTGATGAAAATTTAAATTTGATGACCATTGTTCCAGTTTTATTCACTGCTTTAACTGATTCTCGTCGTCATGTTAGAAGATCAGTTTTAGATATTTTGAAGAAAATCTCTGAAAGAAAAGCATCAAAGAAAGTTTTCCTGGAAAATGAGATTTTTGGTGAAGATTCATCTAATTTACAACTCATTAGTCCAAAAGATATGATTAGTTTTATTAGTACCATTGTTGAAAACTATTTCGTTGATAATACTGATCTTTCTTCAATTTTCACTGATTCAAACAAACATTTGAAATTGTTTTTAGCCTTGTTGGTTAACCAAGCAACATATGTTTCATTACCATTTGTTAAAACTGTTTTATTTACTTTGATTACAAACATTCGTACTAAATCAATCAAATTATCGGAGTTATTTCAACCATTTTTGGAAACTTATATTTCAAACAGATCAGCTTGGGAATTGAATTGTCAAGAAAATAAAACTGAATTTAAACCATTTGAAGCTTCAATTATTAACTTGATTGTTCCAAAAGAGAAAAATCCTTTTGGTATTCAATTTTTAATCAACTGTTTGGATTCTCAATATGAACAATTAGCTGAACTAGCTTCTTTGAAAGTAATTGAAATTTTCCCAACTTTGAAATCAGTGGATAATCAATTCAAATTAAGCAAAGCCATTGTTGATTCTTTTGGTAGAGATAGTTATACCGCCTATGATGCTTTATTGACTTTACAATCATTACCAATAACAAGTGATTTGTTTGTTGAATTATTAAAGGATTCCCAAATCAATCAACCAAAATCAGAACAGGGTGTTGCTAAGAGAAGAAGAAGATCTTCATCGTCTGCAAGACAAGCCTTACATACTGGGGAATTGGCTAAAATTGCTGATTATCATTTACAAAAAGTTACAGTTATTTTAGAGACTTTAGACAAATCCATCAAGAATTTGATTCCAACCTCTTCATTACTAAGTTCATTATTTAACTTATTAGCAGATTTAGAAACTTTAGGTAGTGATGCTGGTTTACCTGTTTTATATACTCAAGAAACCTTAGCTACAACTATGGTTAAAGTTATCAAAGGTTTAAAAGAGTTAAAAGTTGAGTTAGAATCTAATTCTATAAGAACTGATATTGTTGTTGCTACCATTAGAGCATCACCATCTCCACAAGTTCAAAACAGACTGTTATTAGTTGTTGCTGAACTAGCAGCATTAGCTCCAGAAACTGTTTTACATTCAGTCATGCCAATTTTCACTTTTATGGGTGCACATACTGTTCGTCAAGATGATGAATTCTCAGTTCATGTAGTTGAACAAACTGTCATCAAAGTTGTTCCTGCACTAACCAATAGTGCTGTTGATTCCAAAAAAGATGAAGAAATTGAATTTTTATTAACTAGTTTTGCATCAGCTTTTGCTCATATTCCTAGACATAGAAGAGTTAGATTATTCACCACATTAGCATCAACTTTGGGGCCAAATAAATCATTGCATTTGATGTTGTATTTGGTTGGTACGCAATATTCATCTGCATTGGTTAAGAACCGTAACTCTGAAGCTAGATCATTAGTTGAATTCTCCACCTCATTCTTGAAGAATTTTGATGCTGTTGAACAAATGAATGCATTGGCATCATTCATCAAGATTTGGAAGTTGATTCCAAGTAATAAAGATCAAGAAACTTTAAAATCAATTGCAAGCAACAGTGTTTTAAGTTCTACTATTTTATCGTTAAATGAAGAAGAAATTGACCAATTGAAAAGTAATTTGATTCAATTTTTGGATTTGACTTTAAGTGGTGGTGATACAACTGCAATTCCATCATTGAAATTGAAAATCTCTTACATCTTATTGGACTCTCAAGCAAACGAAGAATCCAAAAGTGAAATATTTTTATCGTTTGGTTCATTTGTTGAATCTATATTATCTTTGGTTTCAAACACTATTAGCGGTGAAGAAACTTCATCAAGATTATACAAATTGTTGGGTGATGCATTCCAATTATTACCAATCAAAGAATTTGTTAAATCAATTGCTAAAATTTTATTATCAACTGATATCGTAATTGGAGTTCGTAAACATTTGACAATCTTAACATGGGAGAAATTTGAAATGGAGTCAGTTGAAGATGAAAGTTCAATTGAAGCTGTTGATCAATTGATTCAAGTTTTATTCAAAAATGTTTCATCTGGTGAAGTTGAATTATTACAACCTTCTTTTGACGTTTTAGGTTCATTGATTGCCAAGTTTGGTGAAAAGGTTGATAACTCATTATTAGTTGAATCATTGAAATTGACTACTTCAGATTTAGGTTTATTGAGTACCAATGGTGAAATCATCATTTCTTCAATTAGTGTTATCACTACAGTTGTTGGTATTTTGGGTATTAAAACCATTTCATTTTTCCCAAAAATTGTTCCACCTGCATTAAGAATTTTCAATAACTCTATGGAAGATATTGAAGACACAGAAGCTAAAAAAAATCTACAATTATCAGTTTTATTATTATTAGCAAGTTATATCAAACGTATTCCAGCATTTGTTACGTCAAATTTGAAAGATATTTTCAAAGTTTTATTTTTATCAAATGAAGTTCCGGAAAATGTTCGTAACTCAATAATTGAATTAATTGTTGCAAACATGGATCATCAACAAATCTTGAAAACATTATCAACTATATGGGGTCAATTGGTTCATAAATTGAATGCAACATCAATTGGTTTATACTTGAATTCCTTAGAAGCTACAGTTTCAGCAATGGATAAGAAAACTGCTACTAGTCAATCTTCAAGATTTTTCAAATTATTATTGGAATTATTTGAATTTAGATCTCAAAGTGATTTTGATAATAATGCTATTCATCGAATCGAAGCACAATTTCATGATATTTCCAATGCTTATGTTATGAAATTGAACGATAAATCATTCAGACCACTATTTGCATTATTGGTTCGTTGGGCTTTTAATGGTGAAGGTGTTGTTTTCAACAAAATTACTGAAGTTGAAAGATTGACAGCATTCTTCAAATTTTTTAATAAATTACAAGAAGCTTTGAAATCCATTGTCACTACTTATTACACTTATTTCTTTGAGAATACAGTTGAAATTTTGAACAGATTTGCTACTGAGAAATCAGATAATAAATTAGATGATGTTAATTTAAGAAGACTTATTTTACAATCATTATGTTCTTCATTCAAATTTGATCAAGATGAATACTGGAAATCCCAATCAAGATTTGATTTAGCTTCAGTTGCATTATTAGATCAAACTGTCAACATTGATGATTCTATTGGTAAATACTTGGTTAAAACTATTGCTGCATTTGCCAAAGATGTTTCATCAGATGAACATAACAAGAAATTGAATCAATTGTTTATTTCCCATATGAAGGCCACTTGTGGAGCAAAGGAGAAACTATGGGCAGTGAGATGTTTAAAATTGGTTTTCCAAAAAGTTGGAGATCAATGGTTATCATTATTACCTCAATTGGTTCCAATTATTGCAGAATTATTGGAAGATAACGATGAAGATGTTGAGTTGGAAACTCGTTCTGGTTTGATTAAAGTTGTTGAGCAAGTTTTGGGTGAACCTTTGGATAGATATTTGGATTAATAGACACTATATAATAGTGTATTGTACTATAAAGTTTATTTATATCAATTTGTAGGCGTTTTATCTAACGAGGGTAACATTTATATTGGAAATTTATTCTTTAATATTTACAGGTATTCAAGAAAATATTTGTACCAGAATTGAAGTTGCAAAGAACAGCTGTGACCAAGAAATGGCGAAGAAAGGATTAGCTGGATTGGGAATTGAAGGACCAGGCGATAGCAATAGTAGCGTGCTCCCAACACATGTCAATGATCTTCCAAAAGATAAATATGACACAGCGTCGTTTAGATCTAACAGCACATTCGGATCTACAAGACACAAATCAAGAAACAGCAGTGCTTATAACAAGAACGGCAATTTCGATACATACACTAGCAATTTCCAAATTCCAATAATGGTGAAGAGATTCTTCAAACCACCAACACTTGATTTTGAAACAGCAATGTGGGAAATTTTCCACTTGATTGTGGAACCAAAAAGAGTTTATAGATCTTTACATTATCATAAGCAGACAAAGAACAGATGGGCAAGAGATGATCCGTCTTTTGTGATATTACTAGCCATTTTATTAACCATAAGTGCAATTTTATGGGGCGTGGTGTATTTGACAAGTTTTCTTTCAATTATAAATTTAATTATTTATATGGTGTTTATTGATTTTTTCTTGACTGGTGTTGTGATATCAACAGTTGGTTGGTTTTTGGCTAATAAATTGTTCAGAAAAAGAGATGCATTAGGACAACAGATACAAGGTGAAGAATTGGAATGGGCTTACTGTTTTGATACACATTGTAATGCATTTTTAGGTATTTGGGTGTCTTTATATTTGATCCAGTTTATTTTATTACCAGTAATGAGAATGGAAAATTGGATCGGTCTGTTTATGGGTAACACATTGTATTTTGTGAGTATCAGTTACTATTTCATTATCACATTTTATGGTTACAATGCCTTACCATTCTTAGAAAACACACAATTTATTTTATCGCCAATTGCAATTTTGGGTATCTTGTATATAATAAGTTTATTTGGTTTCAACGTTGCTAAAAGCTTTACTGAGTTTTATTTTAGCTGAACTGGTTACATGTATACAGACTAACTAATTTTTTTTTTTTTGTATCGAACTGTATATTAAATCATCATTATTACATCAAATAAGTTATCTTTTTAAAGACTGCACTAAAATGAAAGATATTTAGTACTCAATTTTTAGGCAATCTGGCTGTACCTTTGTTTTCAAACGCACTCTTCGATTCAAAATTAAAGACACCGATGAAAGGTTCAATCACGTCTGGTCTTCCAACTGGAACTCTTCCTTTAAACACCAGATGTGGTTCTTCATAATTAGGATCTCCAGGGTTCTCACCTATTGTCTTTGAAGTTGAAGCAGCAGCAGTACCATCTGCACCATTTGTACTACCTTTCTTACCTTTATCAGATGGGTCAAAAACTTTAACAAAATCAATTCTCAGCATCATGTCCTCAATGACTCCATACAACTTGTATTTTGTTCCCACCAGATCTTCATTGTTGAACAAGAGCTGTCCTTCTGATTTCCCAGTCAACCGGCTCATGCTAGAACCTATTCCAATACTGTCGCTCCCAGCGATGCTTAGATATAAACCAGAAATCCCAAACGGTGAGCAGTGGAGCTCCATAGTGCAGTTTTTGGCGTGCTCAAAAGACACAGTATGTGCTTCTCCGCTAGGCGACTCTATTGGAGAGCCGTCAGAGCTCACTGAAGTCATAGTTTTGGTGTATTTGTATAACTATGTAGAGTACAATCTTCAGTATGATACCTACTACAATGAGACTTAATATTCTTTTTTTTTTCGATAAAAGAATAAGAAAGAAATGCACTACATAGCTGACTCTAATGGAAATTGACGGGCTTTTGGTTCTTAATGGCAACTTCGTGGGAGCTGGCGGGAGGCTGGAGGCTGGAGCACTCAGCTGTCGCGCGATCATTGTGAAGTTTGAACTATAGAAAGCAGACCAACTATTAACAAAGAGAACTTTAATTTTGTCAAAACTTCCAGTCTTGAAGTGTTCATTCTCTGTATTTAACTATAAACTATGTAGTATGGACTATGGACTATGGTGTCTTTCTGATCGAAAATGTGCCAATTAAATGTGATGATCATGAAAGCAAAAAAGAACTGTTGAGACGTGATGGAACGTTTTTTTTTTGGGGGAGTGGCACTCGTAATATCATATAGATCTTTTAGCCATTTTACCAGAATCGGCATCGACGTGTTTGGTGATATGATTCATCAATGAATCATTCGTATAACCTTTGAAAAAATCATGGTTCAAAAACGTCTCCAGTCCAATGGATTTCCTATAATCCACCAAGAACGATTTTAAAAACGATCCAAATTGTCTATTTTCAATCTTTGACACAATCATTTCATGTTGAGAAAAATCTTTTGAATCTTTGAATAAATCTTGTCCATGGATCAATCTATATAAAATACAACCCAAACTCCATAAATCAATGTTTGATATCATTGCAATATCCGCTTTTTTCAAATAATTCTCATATATATATGGATGCTTAAATAATATGTCCTTTGGAGTATGAGTCAATAATCTATCAGGTGGTTGAACACTGTTTAAATGATAACCATAATTAAAATTTGACACTTTGACAACACCTTTAAAATCAATCATGATATTTTCAAAATTCAAATTCCCATGTATTCTATTACAATTTTCTGAAACAAAAACCAAACCTGATAAAACTTGAGCTGCAATGATTGGAACAACTTTTTTACTCGAATTTTGAAAAAAAGAGTAGAAAAATTCATCTAAACAAAACAATACTGGCTCTAATATTATCAAAAATGATTTTCGTGTTATATTAGAATCCAATATTATATCCACCAAATTTAAAACATTGATGTTTTTATTTGGAATTGATGCTAGTTCATGTAATGTTTTCAATTCGTTTTGTAATAACTGACTCATTTTCTCATCATTTATCACTTGATTTATAGTTATGTCTTTTAATGTGAACTGATGTGTTTGATTTTTGTTCTCTATAGCACATATGATGGCAGATTCAGATTTGATTTGACATATTGGTTTTCTGACAGAATAATCAGTAATTTTGAATCCAGATTGTGTTTTCTTGTACTGATTTAATTGTCTTGTTAACAATTCATTTTCATATTTAAGTAGGAAAATTTCAGCATTTGCACCTTGTAATTCTCTTTTCAACAATTTTGGTGTTACTTCAATTCCAAGTTTTACAGAATTATTAGGTTTGGTATCTTCTTCATATACTCTTTTATTTGAAAAACTACCATTGGTACTTGCTATCTCTTTATTAACAACAGCTCTAGGTGGTTTATTGGTCAAACTTCCTTTAACAGAAGTATTATCATTTTTCAATTTCTTATTAATATCATCAAAATCAACCAAACATGCAGTTTCACCTTCCGACAATAAACGCTCAACTTCTTCGACATCAAACTCAGCAACATCTTTCTTGTATTTGCGTTCTGGATCTGGATTCGTTAAAAATGTTGAACCTTTCACAAATAAAACATCATACGGATACGCCTGCTCTTCATACTCAATTGCAAAATCTTTAAATTTTGGGTCGTATAAACTCAAGTGAAATGGGAATCCTTGAATATTAGCCACAGCAGCAACATAAATGTGTCTATCCACATCCACCACATCAAACCTCACCAAGTCTTCACTCAATCTTTTAAAACTCACCCATATATTACATGGCTCTGTGTTTTTTTTCTTCCCCTTATCTGTCAGCACAAAACTGGTGTTTGCAATAGTGTCGTACTTGCTCTTGATCACCTTCAGATTATACTTGTCGTAGTTGCCTGCAATCCAGCTCTTGTAAGTCACGAGAAACTGATAATTGTCGTTGTCTTGATATGCCTTCAGCTGACGCACTTTCTTCATTGTTGGTTCCAAAGAACTACTATCTGGCGTTTCTTCTCTCTCGCTGCTCATCGCGCTTCCTTCTGTCCTTCTTTCTTCCAGTGATGGTTTTATTTAGGAATTTTATACCTACAGTACATACATTGTAATTAAAATTTTTGAAAAAAATTGACCATTCGAATTTCGAGTTTTTCAAGAAAACCAAAAAATTCAAAATTCAATTAAACAAATTAAACAAAATAAACAAATTTGAGCTGTTTCAAATCACGGAAAGATAGCAGCAAGACAGCGGCAAGACAGCTCAGAATAAGATTAAAACAGAAACAGACACCGGAAGCCATGGGATCGTCGCTCAAAACATTCATAAAGTCCATCAGAAGCGCCAAAACAATTGCTGACGAGCGTGCAACAATCAAGAGGGAATCAGCTCTGATCAGAACATCGTTCAAAGATACCAGTTTATCACACAATTCTAGAAGAATTGCAATCCAGAAGTTGTTGTACTTGTACATCTTGGGGGAGAAAACTCATTTTGGACAGATTGAATGTATAAAATTATTGGCATCTCCTAATTTCATTGATAAAAGATTGGGTTATTTGGCCACCATGTTAATATTGGATGAGAACCAGGAAGTGTTGACGTTATTAACAAACTCGTTGAACAATGATCTTAACCATCCTAACCAGTTTGTTGTGGGATTGGCGTTATCCACCTTGGGTAACATTGCATCACCAGCATTAGCTAGAGATTTATATCCCGATGTGGAGAAAATCATCACTTGTAATAACAATTACTTGAAGAAAAAAGCTGCCATTGTTGCATCCAAAATTGTTGAAAAAGATCCAGATCTATATGAAATATTCATTGTTAAAATTGATCAATTATTAGATTCAAATGATCATGGGAATATTCTTGGTGTTTTGAAATTGATCAGAAACATTTACAAATTTGTTCCAGAGGCAAGATCTGAATTATTGCACAAAATACCAAAGATTATAAACATTATGAAGACTGTCTTATCTAAAAATTTCAATCCAGTTTTTGATTTATTAGGTGTTCATGATCCTTTTTTACAAATTTCCATCATTGAAACTTTAAGATTATTTTTTGCAGATTCTGAAAACTCAAATGAAACTAGTCAATTTAATGATTCATTAAATGATATTTTAACAAAAGTTACAAGTTCAACAGACTTTAAAAAAAATGCTGGTGCTTCTGTTTCATATGAATGTGTTAAAACGATTTTCAGTATTAAAGATATTGATCCAGCTTTGAAAGTTTTAGGTATCAATATTTTGGGTCAATTATTAGGAACTAAAGAAAACAATAATAGATACGTTGCGTTAGATACTTTACTATCAGTTGTTGATATTGAACCACTGGCTGTTAAAAGACATAGTCAGACCATTATTGCTTGTTTACAAGATCAGGATGTTTCTATTAAAAGACGTGCTTTAGAATTATCTTTTGCAATCTTAGATAATTCAAATATTAAAGTTTTGACTATAGAAATCTTGAAATTTTTGGAAAATCCAATAAATAATGATAAAAACTTGACTAATTATATCACTACTAATTTGGTTAATGTTTTAGAAAAAGAAGAATTCATCCCAAACCAAAAATGGAGATTTGATACATTGATTAGATTGATTGAACATTCACAATATGATGATAATTTAGATATAAATTCATCAATCATCTCGCAAGTTTTGATTTTGATAATGAATATTAATGATTTAGAATTGAAAAAATATGTTGTTGTTAAAATTCTGAATCTTGCTTTAAATAATCATCAGTTAAAAATTTTGAACGCTGTTAATATTTGGTTAGTTGGTGAATTTGGAGATTATATGTTGAATGCATCCATTAAATTAGATGAAGTTAATAAATCTGTTAGTGAAGAAATGTTGACTGACTATTTGGTTACAATCTCAAACACTTATAATACTGACACTTTCATGATTTCATATGCTTTAACTTCAGCTTTAAAACTTTCAACTAAAATCAATAGATCTTCTAACTTACAAACTTTGAAATCATTTATCAAATCAAAATCTACAGACATTAATTTAACCATTCAATTAAAGGCTATAAATTATTTAGCTTTGTTTAATGAACCCTCAAAAGTTAAATCAATAGTTTTGGAGAAATTGCCGCCACCAAAGATCATTTCAAAGGCAAACATTGCTTTAACAAGAAGAAATCCAAACAAAATCACAAATGGTGGATCCTCTGTTGCTGAATATAATAAGTCTAAGACATCTCAAACTGAAGATTTGTTATTAGATCTTATGGAAGATTCAACTCCTCAACAACAAACTAGAAATAATGCTGACTTATTGGGTGACATTTTTAATAAACCAAAAGTCACTAAAGATATTTTGAATTTATTTGATGCATCATCTACCACAACACAATCCAACAACAAATCAACATCACCACTAATTGCCGGTTTTGTTAACTCTGAAATTGATGTTTCATTCCTAGTTAAATCTATTGGTAATGGAGAAGCCAAATTAGAAACTATAATCACTAATTTATCTAATTCAGATATTACAAATCTTCAAGTTTTATTTGCCACCTCTAAAAAGCAAAAATTAACTTTATTGGGATCAATTTCATCAACATCAATCAAACCAATTTCAAAAGTTTATCAAAGTTTCAAAATTACTGGTCCTGCTGAATCAAAAGTCAAATTAAGAGTCAAACTTGATTATATGATTGATGGAAAAAATGCTACACATCAATTTGACTTTAGTAAAATAACAGATACTTTGTGATTTGATTGATCATTGTGCAAAAGTATATAAAATAAAATAAAATAAAATAAAATAAAAGTCGATACAATTTATAAATAAAAAATATAATAATCCCCTAGAATATGTATCATATAATCATATAAATATAAATTGCTCAAGTAAGTACTGTGCATTAACGACGAGCAGTACCAGTAGAAACACCTTCAGCAGCATGTTCAACTTTATCAGCAAAATTTTCAACTTTTTTATTTTGTAAAACATATTTATCAGTTAATGGTTTAATAACAGAATTAAAAACCAATTGAGCACCACCAAATTGTGGGAATGCTAAATATAATAAGAAAATGGTTTTGAAAAACCAATAAAATGGAATCCAATACAAAATTGCTTTTGACCAAAATTCAATAACATTTAAAAATGCAAAAACAACCCAATAAGTTAATAATTGGGTGTCATCATTAGTTTGTGGAGTGGATAAGGCAATTAAAGAGTAGTAACCAGGGATAATAAAACCGGCAATGTTGGATAATAATTGACCAATTCCTCCTAAATTAAAAAAAATTAATACGAAATATAATCCACCTAAACCAAGGATAGCATATGATTTTGGTAATTTAGTTGATGATTCGAATTGGTTTAAAACTTTGTTGGAAGCAAATTGAGAATCCAAGTGTGCTAAAGTTTGTTTGAATTGAGCTGCGTAATTGGACATTTTGTTCAGTTCTAGTTGGTGGTCTTTATTATAAACTATAATATAAATCCTGTGCAATTTTTGAAAAATTTCACACAACTTTTCTAAAATTTGTTGCCATTAATTTATTTTAAAATTTACATACATACCAAAAGAAGAAAACGTCTGATGTGGTGTAAACCACAAATGCTAAAAACAGATTTGAGCTGTTTAAGTTTGAGTTTTAATGAAGTGCGCTGGCCAGCTCGGAACTCACGTTAAGATTTTAAAATTTAAGTTATAAATCCCGACTAACTTATAAGTTAGAACTAGTTTAGAACTACAACTATTAGAATAATTAATAAGATTAAAAATGTAATGATTAAAAGTATTAAATATTTAAATATGACTTGTATATATGCAAAGGAATATTATCGAAAGAAAATTCATGCACTGGAGCCAGTACTGTTTTTCTCAACATCTGTGGAACCAGTTTCTCTTTTCTCACTTTCTGGAGAGTAAGCGTATTTAGATCTTGCTCTAATTCTCTTACCAAAGAAAAAGAAACCATATGGGATAGCACAGCATGCTAATGAAATGAAAGCTAATAAAGAAGATGCCCATTCGTAACCTAATTTGTGGTACATTTGAATGGTGAATAATGGGACAACAGCACCCCACATTGATCTTAAGAAAGTTTTGGCAGCTAAACCAGAAGCAGCATAATGTTGGTAAGAATCAACAATATAGTTGTTTGCTGGATTATACAACATGTTAAAACCAACACCACAGGCAAACCCTGAGAAACAAGGACCTGCCCAAGAAACATGTGGATATGAGGACCAAGCAAACGCAAAAAGACCAACTGGAACACACCAACATCCAATCATCATTGGAATTAGTCTTAGCTCAGCTGGTGGTAATTCACCTCTAGCTCTGTATTTCTCAGCTCTTTTAATATAATCAGAGTTGAAAAATACTGAAAAAACGGTAGCAGCTATAACACCAACTGCAATTGGAATGAACATTAAACCGGTTTTAGATGCAGACCAACCTTTACCTTCCATATAGACAACTGGATAAGCAAAAAAGAACATGTAAAGCAAACCATAAATAATGGACATGTATACAGTGATCAAGAAGACAATTGGTTCGGTTAATAAAACCAAAGGTCTTGCTAAAGTTTCATTGATAATTTTACTCATAGATCTTGGTTGTAATTCAGAAACAGCTCTGTATCTATCATCACCAGTCAATTTTCTTAATTTTTTAGCTCTTTTTTTCAAAATGGTTTGATGATGAGTTTCTGGGACTAAAACAATAACACAAGCGTATATAACACCAGAAAATATTAATAAAACCCAGTAGTTCCATCTCCAACCAACATTATCACCAATATAACCACCGATCAATGGCCCAACTGCTGGACCTATAAAAGGAGCAGCACTGAAAATACTCATGGCAGCACCTCTTTCTTTAATTAACCAGATATCACCCAAGTTACCTCCAATCAAACACATTGGGGCACTGAAAAAGAATCCATCAAAGAATCTACAAACCAACAAAGTACCAATGTTTCTAGCGTAACCACATGGAACGATGAAAACAACAGCAATACCTAAGGTTGAAACATAAACCCATCTTCTTCCAATTTCTTCAGAAATTGGAGCAAAAATTAATGGACCAACACCAAAACCTATAACTAATAAAGTAACAGTTAAAATGATAACTTCCTGACTGACATTAAAAGTCTCCATTGGACCTTCAATATCACCAGTAACAATAGCTGATGCAAATGCAACATCAAAACAAATCAAACCTAAAAAGAAAGTCAAGAACCATTTGTAATTAGTTGACCAATTTCTTGGATCTTCTTTTTCACCTTCAATGAATTGAACAATTCTTAAACCAGTAGCGTCATCAACTGGATATTTCCATTCATCTAAAGGATTAACATCAGTAGGATCTTTAGTTTTTGTATGAACTAATTCAACATCAATTGCATCTTCTAAAGGACCTAAAGCACCAGAACGAGATTCTAATTTATGAACCAAGTTTTCAACACCTTTATTATTAGTTATTAGTTTCTCTAAAGCTTCTCTATCTTTTTCATCCTCTTCATTATGATGAGTTAGTGTTTTAACAATATTAAGTAAACCACTGTTATTATGAGTAGTAGTATTATTATTATTGCTGTTGACTTGTTCACCCGAATTTGAAGCTTCAGGCACAAATTTGTTTGTGTTTGAGTCTATACTTTCAATATCAGACATTGTAAAGTATTGTATATGGTATCAAGTATGTAAGGTACCATTGCAATTAACAGAGCAAACTTCAGCAAGAGTTAGTTCTTTTATAATAACAACTTTAGTGTCACACTGTCATTGATTTGAGTGATATAAAGAAGAAAAATTGTTGCTGCCGGTCGCTGTGTTGCTGAATCAGCCGGGCAAAAAAAGTAAACGTGAAAGACAACAACTGTAGTTTATGTGAGACACTTTTCTGGATGTGTGATATTGGGGTACATTTTTGCAATTGAGCCTTGAACCACATAAAACTAAAGTAGCATATTTCAGCTACAGAGTGATAATTTTATAATCTATAAAAGTCACCTGCAACCAACGCTATAACCAAGTCTTGGAGCAGTCATTTTAGATCAAAATTCAAAACTCAACAGCTTTCAGCCTTACTGCCAACACCAACTGCAGCAAATTTAAAGGGCTCAACTTTCAAGAGTCAAAATTTTAAAAATGCTGTCGGCTGCCTCAAAACGGTTACCGTGCCCACAGTTAACCGCAGGCTGCAGCGGCCAGCCGCTCCGTTCTAAGTCACGTGAATCACATTAACTTTCAATTAAATGTGTAAAATTCAAATAGCAAAGTGCAAATTGCAATTAAGTTTGAGGCTTGAGCTTTAGCTAGTTTGACTTTTGCGAAAAGTTTTCAAGACGGAGAGTTGTTTACATTTAAATAGAAGTGTGCTATGCGAAATGTAAACAAATAATCACGGTTAGTTTGCTCAACAAACCGGTCTGGTTCGGACACTACTGCAATATTAAAACTTTACAAAATAGTAAATAAACTACATAGTAGATACTACAAACTACAACATCTGAACAGAAAATGAAATTTGATTCAAATTATACAGATTTCAATCACAAACCACCTTCAGTCTTTAGCAAGTTCAAAAACTCAAACAAGGATTATTAAATCTAATCTTGTTTCAAAACTTCGGTGAATTGACCTTTTGATGGTTTAGCACCTTTGTTAGCAGCTTTTCTTGAACCTAATTTTTCAGCAGCAAAAGCTTTAGCATATGGGTTCAATCTTAACAAAACTTGTTTGTTTTTCAATGGGTTTTTCTTCAAAACGTTGGTACGTTTTTGAGTAGATTGACCAGCTGGTTTAACAGCAGCTTGAATTTCAGCAGAGTTGATGATTCTTGTAACATCAGAGTTAGCTAAGATGTTTGATGGTAAAGTGTAACCAGATTTAGCAGAAGCAACGGAATCAGAACCCCAGACAGCATCTAATTTAGCAAAAGCAGCTTCGGTCCAGATAACAAATCTACCTAAATGAGCACCTGGTGCTAATTGTAATAAACCTAAAGCGGAAACAGAAGCAGTTTCAACACCTGGAATGTTTCTGAAAGCTTTAACAATACCATTGTCTTGAGCGTAAACAACTAAAGGACCACGTCTTTGAGTGAAACGACGACCTCTCAATTTACCTTTACCAGCTCTTAATTTCTTGGATTTCAAAACTTTAACGACATCTCTGTGAGCACCGACAGCTTTTAAGACGGCAACAGCATCTTTGGTTTTAGTGATGGATTCAACTTCAGAAGAAACAACTAATGGGACTTCTGGAATTTGTTCAACACGGTGACCTCTAGCTAAAACTAATGGAGCAACAGCAGAGGCGGCAATGGCAGAAGCGGTCGCATAACGTTTTTCGTTATGGTTGACCTTGACGTGCCATTTTCTCCAGGTTTTAGTTGGGGCAAACATACGACCACCACGACACATGTTACCAAAAGCAGCTTGACCTGAACGGTGAGTACCACCACCACCAACTCTTGGAATACGTGCAACAGCTCTACCAGTACCCCATGATTCAGCAGAGGTTTGGTGACCAGCGTTTTCAGCAACAGCGTAAGATTGACGTTTGTTTTTGTTGATAGCAGTGAAAACTGAGTGGACAATATCTGGTCTGATTGGAGCAGAGAAGACAGCTGGTAATGGTAAAGCAGTTTGGGTTAATTCACCGGAGGTGGAGTAGACTGAGACTTGAGGACGTGCAACAGACATTTTGGTAATTCTAGTTAGTAATGATGAAGAGTTTGAAAGGAAAAATTGCAACTGAAAAATTTTTCAGTTTTGTATTTTGAAATAAAAAAAAAAAAAAATAAAAATAAAAAAATTGAGTGGTGAAAAATTTGGTGTTTGGATGATTTAAAATTTTATAAGGGTAATCCTTACTTTTTAATAAGTCAATGATAACATAAAAGTATTAACAACATATGTGGTACGTCATGACAATATATTTATCTTATACCATAAGATATTTATGAAGATGGTTCCAGTTCCATTAGTCTACGACTCTACAACAACTTGAATAAATTTTATCATATATATTTACAATATTATTTGATTGCATCTAAAGCTTTTTCTAAAATATCTAACTCATGTTGCACTAATATAACAGCCATCTTTTCACGAGTATTATTAGGTTTGAGACCATTGTAATTGTATTTACTTCTTCTTAATTTCAAAATCTTTTTCAACAATTGTTTATATTCAGTTCTATCCGTGTTAAATAATGATTCCATGTCTATTTGGGAAATATCTTCTTTAATGAAATTATCTAATTCGGAAGGTGACATGGTAAGTAAATTAATGAAACCAACAGTAAGTGGAGTTGGTTTACCATCATTGTTAATTTGAACTTCTAGAGTCCAACTATGTTCACCCATTCCTTCATCATCAGAAAACTCCTCATCATCAGAATATTCCATTTCTTCGTCCTCGTTTTCATCTTCCTCTATTTCTTGATATTCATCTTCTTTTTCGTGATCTTGATTTGCTCTTTCAAATGCTTTTTTCTCTTTCAAATAATGTTTGACCAACATGAACATCTGATCTTCCCATATTTCAAATTGTTTTTTATACAGATCTTTATTCTCTTTTCTTAATTGTAAAAATTCCATTCCTAAGCCAACATAATCTTGATCATTCTCAGGAATAACAAATCCATATTTTGATAATAAAATACTATTACTATAATCCCCATAACTATTGAACAATTCTTCACCTGCTTGAACATCATGCTTCAATACAATATCAACACATTCATCGGCTTCAATTTGTTTACCAGCAAATTCTAACATTGGGATAGTTTGACCAGCTTCTTTTAATAATTGAATGTCTTGTTCAATCATTAATGCAGTTTCTTCTTCTTCAAATTTTTTGCGTTGTGCCATTTTAAATTCTAGTTTCTCAATGTATTTCATATCAATTTCTTGTAAATCTTCTTCATCAGATGATTCATATGGATCACAGCCTTCACATTCTGAATCATCACAACCATGTTCTTGATCATGCTCTTTATCTGATTCTAAATCTAAATCTGAATCTTCTTGTTCATGGTCATGACTATGTTCATGTCCGTCATGATCAACATGATCATGTTCATCACCACATTCAGAATCTTCACAATCAGAATCGTCACAACATCCATTTTCTTCACCACCACAACAAGAATCTTGACATCCATCATGTCCATCATCATCTCCATCGTCTTGATGCATACAACCACCTGCACTTCCACACATATCACAAACTTGAAAACAAGATTCGAATCTAACCGATGGTTTCAAATGATGATTAAATAAATCAGCACCAGGAACTAAACCAATTTCGTGAAATGAATCAATTTCAAAATCTCTTGCTGCAACAGCATGACTGATTGCCACAAACGTTTGATATTTATTCATTATATCTGAATCACTTAAGTTTTCAATTTCAATATCAAAACAGTATGGAGGTTTGATCAAATCTTTAATAGAAATTGCAAAATGACAAGCAGTCTCATAAACAGACTTATTTTCTTCATCATCTAATCCTCCCATGATATCTAACTCAGTTCCTTTCAAGATCGCTTTTTCATTTTTAGCCCATAGGCAAGGTGGTAAGATAAATTGATTGTTCTCATCAGTGTATTTAATAGTGGATAAATAATCACACCAAGGTGATTGATCCAATTGATCTAATTCATAAATGACAGAGAGCACAAGTGCTAAAGCACCATCAATCTGATGATCAAAAAGAAGATTATTGATACATGAAGTTTTACCACTTAATAACGATTCTTTAGCTAATCTAAGTAAAACTATTGGTAATTCAGCGTTAAAATTAATCAAATCTTGTTTAGCAAAAACACCAACACCTCCAAATGGTGATTTTTTCAATTCCAGTTTGTCGTTCCAAAATCCCAGATTATTTGTGATCCAGTTGACCACTTTGTTGGTATCTGCAAGCTGTGTGTTGGACATTTTCTTTCGGAGTTGAAGTTGTTGTTCGATAGTTTTGAGTTTTGATTCAATTTTGAAAATATTTTTTTTTTACTGTATGCAGTGTGCACATCTCATCGCAGAACGTTCTGATAGATTTACAACTTGAATTCCAAAACTACACTTTTAGTCATAAGTTTATAAATATAAAGGTTTGAAGCAGCACGCAGTGCTGGTTATAACTATGAATTATAAGATCTATTTATTTTGAATTGAAATGAGCTAAGAGCACGCAACAAAAAGCTGATTAAAAGAATGGCACTTCTTCATCTTTAATATCCAAGATAATCATATGTCCAGGAGCATGAGCTAAAACTTTCCCCTTGATCTTATCCCCAGCTTTAGCAGCTGCAACTTGAGGAGTAACACCACATCCCCAAAAAACGGGAATCTCATCGTCTGCAATTGGTGTCGCATGTCCAAAATCAGGTTTATTAATGTTTTTAATGCCCAATCTTTCAGCACCATCGTACCCCCAATCAACTGGTTCACCATGAGTTTTCTTAAAGGCAGATGTGATTTTGCGCACTTTTTCCAAATCACTCAGTTTATAAGGTCTCATGCTTACAACATAAGTGGATCCAACAAATATTCCAGCAGGATCCAATGTTTTAGAAGTGATATACATTGAAACAGTGGTGTCCATAACTTGATTTTTAGGTGGTAAACCAGCTTGATTCAATGCATGTTCAAACGAATTTGAGCAGCCAATAAGGAACCCAACATGATCTTCAGTCCATTCGTTAGAGATATCAGTTTTAGTGTCAATCAATTTCCCGTTTTCATAGATGTTGTATAAAGGGAAGTCTCTGCTTAGATCCACACCAGAAGCACAGGCAGTTGTGTCCAATTGCAATGGATTCCCTGGTGGAGTTATACCGACAATAGGGCATGGCACTGGGTTACGCTCACATAAGTTCTGGAAGTCGTGTGCAGCTTCTTTTGGCACCACCAGTAAATTGGCCTGAGCGTATCCTGGACAGAAGCCAGAGGTGATTGTTGTGTGTTGTGCAGCTCTGCACTTCTTTCTGAACTCGAGTGCTGGATGGATGGTCATTTCAGTGGTTGGATGTCAACAGCAGAAGAAAAGAAGAAAGCATGCCCTTTTATAGTGTCAGGGTCCATCCAGTCCATTTCGTTGAAGATAAGTAATAAGTACATATTGACAGTGGGTGGATTTAAGACTGATAGATACATAGATAAATAGACACAAATGCCATGTCTGAATTGTTCTGTTGGGTTGTAATAGTGTTGTAGAAGTGGAACTATACGAGTCGTAGAAATGTGGTTTTATGGTTTGAACTTTGATCTCATTACATACATACAAATTAATATAATTGCTGATAACCATTATTAAGAATATTAAATTACCAAACAGACCAACACAAAAATGACCAGAATCGCACTCATCGGAGCCAATGGCAAAGTGGCAACACATCTCTGTCGCAAGCTATCTCATCACCCAAAGCTCAGCGTCACTGCTTTCATCAGAAACAAGGAACAAGTGGCCAAGTTTGAGCACTACAAGAACATCACAGCTTCTTTGGATATCGACTTGCTTACTTCTACTCAAACTCGTATAGCCAAGGTGCTAAAAGGATACGACTGTGTAATATTTTGTGCTGGTGCTGGTGGTAAAGGAGCTGACCTTACCATCGCAGTGGACTTGGATGGTGCCATCAGAGTTGCACAAGCAGTAGAGACCAACAAGATTGGTAAATTTATCCTTGTGAGTGCCATCAAGTCAATGGAAAGAGAGTTCTGGTGGGACACTCCTTTGAAAACCTACTATATTGCTAAGAAATATGCTGATGAGTTCATCATTAATCAATTGCACTTACCAAATTACTTGATTTTACAACCTGGTTTACTACTGGATACTCCTCAGACTGGTAAAATTGCTGATCCAGGCTCAGTAGATGATGTTGTTACTGCAGGTGGTGAGATATCCATTACAAGAGAAGATGTTGCTGAAGTTATCGTTCAATTGGTCTTTAATGACACTATTAAAAACAAAGTTATCCCATTAATTGGTGGAGAATTGTCTATTCCAGAAGCTTTAAAATTGATTTGAATACTGCCACATTATATGAACTTAATCGAACTGATTAAATAGTGCCTTCTCTATATAAAAAATGACGATTAATCAATAAGTTTTATTTTCATCAACTCTTTAAAACCTTTAAAAAATGAAAGAAAAAAAATCTTAAACTTGTCTTTCTTTACTATCAAACAATTCAATTTACCAGGCACAAAAAAAAAACGTTCAATTAACACACAACATGCAAGTGCCAGACCTCCTTCTAGACCCAGACATCAAATACTGGGTGCTTCTCCCAATTTCCTTTGTGATGGTTGCCGTTGGTGTGCTTAGACAATACATAATGACTCTACTTTCACCATCTGTTAAGCAAAAACCATTAAACAAGATCAGAGAATTCGAATATATTAAGAAATCACAACTAATTAAGAAAAATTACCAATCCATATCAAGAAAGGGTGCATTATCCAAATCAACTTTTTTGATTGAAAACTTCACAAAGGGAACATTTTTAGCTGAAGCAAAAACCGATCCAGCTGAACAAGATTTAGCTTCCGCTTTAGAAGGAGCTACTGGATCAGAAGCAATGATGGGCTTAATGAAAAACCAATTTGGTGGATTCATCATTCAATCTGCAATTATGGCATGGGTTAATTTTTTCTTTGCTGGGTTCATTGTCATGAAATTACCATTCCCATTAACTTTAAGATTTAAACAGATGTTACAATCCGGTGTGATGACTGCAGATTTAGATGTAAGATGGGTTTCTTCGATATCATGGTATTTCATTGCAACTTTAGGATTAAATTCGGTTTATAATTTGTTATTAAATGACGCCAATTTGGCTTCACAAATGATGCAACAGCAACAGATGAATATGATGCCTCCAGAAATGCCTGGTGCGCCTCAAAAGGATAAGATAATGGAGGCAGAGGCAAATGATTTGAAAATATTGGATTTTAAAGATTCGGTTTTTGATGGTATTGAAGATAGATTGTTAAAACTGTATTCCTGAGCATTAATGGCTTCAATTGGGTAAAGGTCTAGCGTTAAAAATGAATGAATCTAGTATGATTGCTGAGGCACTGTAGATTTATTAAAAAAATTGATTCCAAAATGCTTATTTTTTTTGCTCTTTTGTGACCAAATTTCATGCTGGAAGAACACTACCAATTATTCGCATATTACTTATTTGTTTTTTTAAACAAAAGTCTAACTCAACTTTAAACTACTCTTTTAATCAAAACATCTGAAAATCCTACATACATATGTATTATGTACATAATTCCAAATTCTGAATTTCAAATCAGTATAGAAAAAAAAAAAAAAAAAAAAAAAAAAAAAATTAAAACTTTCTTTCTAAAATATTCAAAATTAACCAAATCAACAACTCATAAAACGCATTAAAAATGGCACCAACTACTGTGATTTGTATTGGAATGGCAGGTAAGGTTTTGTAGGTTACATGTGACCGGTATGTTTTAATAACACTTTTTTTTTTTAGGTTCTGGTAAAACCACTTTTATGCAAAGATTAAATTCACATCTACATACCAAAAAAACTCCGCCTTATGTTATCAATTTAGACCCAGCTGTTTTAAAAATTCCATATGGAGCAAACATCGATATAAGAGATTCAGTCAAATATAAAAAAGTTATGGAAAATTACAATCTAGGACCAAATGGTGCAATTGTCACTTCATTAAATTTATTTTCCACTAAAATTGATCAAGTTATTCAACTTGTTGAAAAAAAATCAGAACAATTTTCTAACGTTATCATTGATACACCAGGTCAAATTGAATGTTTCATTTGGAGTGCTTCCGGAGCAATTATCACTGAAGCTTTTGCTTCAACTTTTCCAACTGTGATTGCTTATATTGTAGATACTCCAAGAAATACTTCACCAACTACATTTATTTCAAATATGCTTTATGCATGTTCTATTTTATATAAAACCAAATTACCAATGATTATAGTTTTCAATAAAACTGATGTTCAAAATTCAGATTTCGCAAAAGAATGGTTAACTGATTTTGAAGCATTTCAAATTGCTTTAAGAGAGTCTGAAGATGAAAATAGTAGTAATTCTGGGTACATGAACTCATTAGTTAATTCAATGTCATTAATGTTGGAGGAATTTTACTCGCAATTAGATTTTGTTAGTGTTTCAAGTTATACTGGAGCAGGATTTGATGAATTTATGGATAAAATTGATAAAAAAGTTGATGAATATAATGAATTTTATAAAACTGAAAGAGATAGAATTATAAAAGAAAAAGAAGAAAAAGAAAAGAAAAGAAAAGTGAAAAGTTTAACTAATTTGATGAAGGATTTAGGTATTGATAATAAATCCAAAAATAAAAAACCAACTGATGATTCTGCTGATGTTGTTTCTGATACTGAAAGCTATGAAGAAGGTGAACATGATGGTTTGGTGTTGCCGGATGAAGAAGAAGGTGTTGAAAGAGAATATACTTTCCCTGAAGATCGTATGGATGGTGAAATCAATGATAATTCTGATGCTGCTTTACAAGCTCGTTATAGAGATGCTTATGAGTCAACAGCAAAAGAAGCTTCTAGTTCCACTGCAGAAAATATTGCTAAATATATTAGACAATAATTGTATCTACTACAGTTCAAAACATTTCATCAATTATATTTTCATTGCCCTTACTTTTTGATCGTTAAAGAAAAGAAAAATCAATTTTATAAATTCAATTATTTATACCTGGTCATTATCATAAATATCAAATCTGTAATTGATTAATTTAGTAGGTTGTTGTTGCGCTCATTTATTCAAAAACTCATCAAATCCACTAAATTTCTTATCTTTAAATTCAGATTTAAAAATCAAATAAGGTTTTCTTTTAATCAACTCTAAAATGGTCTTACCAAATTCAGAATTTGCCCAAGCAAACCATGGTCTTGTAAATTGTAAACCTTTAGGGAAATTAACTGAAATACTTTCATGAATTAAACCTAATCCACCTGTGGTAGATTTAACCATATTTAGTAATCTAATAATTTCATCATCATCATCAGTGGTTCTAATTTGCATTAATAAACTCATTGGCCATGCATTTTGAATACCGATATGTGGACCACCAATCCCTTCAAAATATTCACCTTTCAAAAAATATGGATTACCTTTTTTACTTAAAATCATTTTTCTTGTATTTTGATAGATATTATCACTTGATTCAATAAAACCTATATCAGGCAATGATAATAATGATGGGATATTTGCATCATCCATAAAAATAGCAGATCCATATCCATCAACTTCGTAAGCAAAAACTTTACCGAATTCTGGATGTTGAAAAATTCCATAATCAAAAATCCCTTGAGTAATTTGATCGCCTAATTCATTCATTTTAATCATAATATCACTCAAGTTTGATGAAATTTCATTTTCAATCGATTTCAAATTTTCGGCAGTTTTTTTCAATTCAACAGCCATATGAGCATTACCAGGAATGAAAAATGGTAATATTGTTGCATCATCTGAAGGTCTAAAACTTGATCTAATTAATCCCGTGCCAAAATTGATTGGATTACCCCTACCGCCTAAATTCAAAGTTTCTGAACCAATATTGGTGTTTCTTTGAAATGAATAATAAGGAGGTAAAATATCACCATTCTCATTAAAAGTTGAAGATGATTGTCTAGTTAAAACTGTTGTAATTAATTTTGCGGCTTCAATCCAAGATTCTGTGAAAATGCTTGAATCTTTAGTTACTTCATAATATTCATTTGTTAAAGTTAAAAATGAAGCTAATGAATCTATTTCCCATTTACATTCAAACACAAAATCCCAATTCACTTTTGGATGAACATTGTCTATAGCAGAACGACCTTTCTCCACCCGACTTCCTCTTGGAGGATGAAATGCGTTACAATATGGATTCACTTGAATATAATAAGATTGTAATTCAATGGCACCTTTGATCAACTCTTTCAAATCATCATCAAATGGAACTAATTCTTGATAAACTGATAATTGTCTTGCAGCATCTCTTAACCATTCTGCATGAATATCACCAGTGACAACAAAAGTATGACTTCTTTCAATCTTATCGGATTTCTTTTTATGCCAAAGAATGGTTGTATCTAAAGTATTTGGGAACGCGTTCTCAAATAATCTAGCTAAATCAGGATCTTCAAATTTTGGCAATAATGATTCAATAAGTTTATCAACTGAATTTGATTTAAAAGTACGACATTTATCCTGTGGTCTTTGAAACGGCAATTTGAGTTTGCCACTTGAAAAAGGTGGATGGTTTTTTTCTTTTGAATAATTAACATAATCTGGACATCCATCTTTATTATTTGAGTTCTTGAAGAATTTAGTGTTATGCGATAATAAATTTTTAGTCTTTGATTTTGCATCTTGGTGCTGTTTAAACCATTGCAATGCCTCCAGCTCAGGGTCAAGTTGGTCTGTTTCAAAATATGAGTTCTTGAGACTCTGTTGTTGCACAACTTCCCACGATAGTTCGTTCTTGTTGTAATCTGAAGATGAGTATCTGACGGCGTAAACAAACAACACTGCTATCAAAGTACCGAGCACCAGCTTCGAGCTGGAAAATCTGCGTATGTAGCGAATCTGCGGAGCAACTGGTTTCATATTAATGCAAGTGAATTGAGTGCTGTTGCCAGTGGTTGAATACTATTTAAAGTTTTTGGATTTTTTTTTTGTATTTGATTACACAAACTTGATCTTACATACATACAAGAAAAACATGGCATAATATTGTAGTGTTTTAATTATTCAATTTGAAATCTATTTGGTAAAAGAAATGGCAGTATGATCAACAGTAGCTGACAACAACTCCAATTTCCCAATTTGTTGCAACAAAATCGGAACTAAATTGGTGGTTTTCTGATCCAATGATCTGGAAGAGGTCAGTAGCTCATTGATTGTGTGATTTTGTTGTGAAATATCTATAAACTGTCTCTGTATCTCAGAAACAACTTTCAGACTGATGTAGATCCCCACAATCTTGAAATCCAGATGTTGTGAATCAATGAAATGAGAAAAAATTGCAGGTATCAGATGCACATCTCTTTCTGAGACTGTGAGCAGTCTTGTGTTGGGCACAAAATGTGATTGCACATCAATATCTTCATTATCCATCTCTTTGTACATGTTTTTCAATCTTTCAGTCTCCAATGAATCAATCTTCTTGCGTAATAGCTGGTGTTTTGTACTGCCTAAAATCTCACTCAATATTGGTCCCACCAATGGTGTCATTCTAATGGCATTCAGTTCACTTAGCGGCTCAATCTTGTTCCGTACTTGATGGTTAAAGTTCACGTTGGTCAAGGAACCCTTCACATCTTCAATGAACATACAAACAGCATTCCTGTTCAATTCCTGTTCATATTGTCTGCGATACAAACTCTTCTTTCTCGAGTAATCTTTTTCATATTTGCAGAACCCAAATGGTATATGATGAGATAGTTTTGACTGCTGTGCCCACACCACGCTCGGTACCTCTGTAATCATGTATTTGGTGTAATTTACTGTTGGATCTTCATCATCTTTTTTTCCTGCTATTCCACTCAATTTTTGCTCATTTGAACTCCGGATTGTTGTTGTAGTAATTCTTCGTATTCCTCTAGTCCCGTTCAGTAATCTTCCAGTGGCGAAAACGTTCATTTTCCACCCGATTTCAAACTACTACAAAAAAAAAAAAAAAAAAAAATTACATCTATTTTGTATTAAAATATTGAATTTTTCCATTATGTACATACATACAATTTTTTTCACTGTTGCAGTTTTTCCAATATTTCACCAACAGACAATGAAGAAACTGCTGGATTTCTCTCTAAATAATTCCCAATTCGCTCTTTCAATCCATAATTATTCCACAATTCATTCTCAACATCGTGCTGTGGCATTCCAATTTGCTCAATCCCGATTCCAGCAGTGATATTACCACAGATGGCTGACACTTGCCAGTCTCCAGACGACAGAACAAAAGCTGTAGTGAATCCTCCAATGAAAGAATTCCCCCCACCTGTAGGATCAATAACTTTCTCTGGTGTGAATTGATGGTATGCTGGAAACCATTGTGAAAACCCTTTAGAGGTCTTAACAAAACAACCTAGTTTACCACATCTTAACACAATCCCACTTCCTGTACCATAAGTAGAATCATTAGTTAAATAAGGAATGAATCTTGAAGCAAGCTCTTCCAAATCTGGTTTATTCAATGGTTCTTTCTGTCCGAAAAACCTTGCTGCTTCTTCAGCATTTGGAGTAAGAATATTCAATTGTGGTAGTACTTTAAAACAGTTTGCTAAATTCTCTGGGAGACATAAATCTGGAATTGGTTCCCATACAATCACTGGTAGTGAAACTGATGAGCTTCTATGTTTATTCAAAGATCCCAGGATTTCAATTGATCTATCAGGTGAACAAATCAAATGATAGGATTTAGAATTCAATAAAAAATCATCTGATAAGAAATCTTCAATCGTTATCCTCTTTTTTGGTGTGGTATATTTGAACTCTATCATTATTAGTTATTAGTAACTTGCTCTCGTGAACCTAAAATCAAAAGTGTAAACTCACCTCTAAATTCATTTTCACCATACATATTCCATCCTCTAGTAGTCAATCTCCCCAAATCTTCTCTCCATACCAATCCAATCCTCCATCCATTCAAATATGATTCAATCTCTTGAGGAAAATCAGAACCTTTATCGACAATAAACCCAACTTTATCAGCAAATTTATCAGTTGTTATCACTCTTGCACCCATAGCACCATAAGTTCCACCACCTCCAATCACATTAAATCGAGATTTTTTACCTGATTTTTCAGTGAAGTGGATTTCATCAATAATAAACATCCCCATTGTGGTAAAAATGGCAGCATTGTCGTTAGGTCCAGTCATTTTTTTGGTGAGTTTCTTTATCAACAATCTTGATAAAATATCAGAATTTTTTATTTTTTTATTTTTTTTCCCAGTACAGCTATGTGTAGCACTGTAGTATGTACAGATTGTAAAAGAAATTTATGAATCTACAACTATTCCTTGGAGTTCATAATTCATTAAATTTTTAGATAATAGCACATTTTTATAGTTTTCACTCTAATTTCTTTTGATAGAATCAAGTCATTTCAATATCCTCAGTGGAAATATCTTCATTAGAAACATCATATAAATTATAATTTATATTCAGAATAGCTTCATTATGGTGATTGTAACTTTTATTTATTGATTGAGGTTTGAAACTGGTGTATCCTTCAATCATATATCCTTCTACTTCGTTGGAAGATGGGATCTCAATATCAATACTTGAATTAGTATCTAAATTTGATTTCGTAAGTTTTTCACTATTTGGTGTTTTAATTGGTGATGAATGTTGTGGTGTTGTTTCTGGTTTCATAAATGTTTGAAGTGATATTGTCTTATCAATAGTTGATATTTCAACGTTTTTGGAATCTTTTATAACTCTAATATTACCATATGGTGATTGTTGAATCAATCCGCCATCTGGGTGTTCAAACACTGGCCAATCGTTTTTTTCAGAAGGAGGGACGTAAAGATGTGGTTTCTTATGAGTTTCAATATCGTTGGAAAATTTTCTCTTTGATGGTGAAATGTCGTTAATGTGATTGTGTTGTGCCAGTACGTTCATTTTGTGCTTTTGTTTACTTTTGTTTGAATTTGGGTGGTTTGAGTCGTGATGCAATAAAGTTGTGTTTAAAAAGAATGTGGTGGCAGCTGGTTTGAAATGTTGTGTTTCAATGATCAAGTAAAACAGTACTGCAGTGCAAAAGAAGTGTTGAATTCAATTGCGATTCAAACAACTCTTTTCTTTAATTCAACGTTAATTAGCAAGTTCATTAAAAAAGTTAAGTTTTTGAAATTTTTCAGTTTTGAAAATTTAGAAATTTTTTGGAAAGTGGAAAATTTAAAATTTTAAAGTGATTTTCATACCGTTTTGTTTGTTTGTTTTGTTGGTTTGGTGATTTTAGCAGCTTGTGTTTTAGTTTTTTGTTATTATTTGGCTTGTTTCTGAGGGAGAAAAAGCAAGCAAAATGGACAATATTTCAAATTTATCGAACAATTTACCTCCAACGGCACCAATCTCTCAGAGTTCCATAGAAGACATACAATTGGAATTATCCGATGAATTCAAAACAGCGGCCAAATCTGTTGCAAGTTTATATAAACTAAGTTTACAGAAAAACAACATACTTAAACATCAAGGGTATTTAGACTGTTTAGATGATTTACTTCTGGTTTTGAAGAATAGAGAAGACGTGACACAATGGGCTTTGAGAAAGAAAATTGAACTCGGTTGTTCTGATGAGGAAATTAATGACAATATTCAGAGTAAACAGAATATTCAGAATATAAGTTTTGAAAGATGTGAGTTCAAGTTCAATCATCCAATGCATCAAGAGAAAAACTACAGATTTATAAGTGGGAAGCCTATCATATCCGTTGAGCATAGAAAGAAAAGGGATCCGGTTTACACAGCACCAAATTTTGCTCACCCAGCAGCTAATCATATAGTCATGTCATCAGACGAAGATGAAGAAGAAGAAGAAGAAGAACACATCACTGACCAAAATAAAAGAAAGATAACTGTTGATAGAATTGAGAAAAGAAGTCGATTAGAACTTAGTAAATAAAGATATTTTGACATCTATACAAATAACATAGCTCAAGAGACATTTTGCATCACTCCAAATATTGTAGTTGTCCTTCATAATTTCAAAGTTTCAACTTTAAACATGATTTTGAAATTGACACAAAACTACCGGATGCTGCTCCTAACACTAAATTGTGAGAATTACTCCCTAGAAGCAACTATATGCACAGTATTTTTGCCTGCTTGGCCAAGTGGTAAGGCATCGCACTCGTACTTGAAAGCAGCCTTAATGGCTGCCCTAACAAGCGATGCGGGGATCATGGGTTCAATTCCCATAGGAGGCAAATTTTCTAAAATCCCTTTCAAATTTTGAAAAGTGCTTTATTTTCAACACAACTATATTTTTTGGGTCAAGTTCAATCAAGTCTTTTAAGGAGTTATCATTGATTCTGAGTCCCGCACTCCATTAAATAATTGTTTGATATAATTGAGAGAGACTTGACATGCAATTTATATGGAAAAAAAGATTAGATTTAATTAAGATCAAATACAAGAAGATAAAATAAAATCAAAAGAAAAGAAACAAGAGAAAGGAAAATTAAATCCAAATGGAAAGTAAAAGAGAAATATTGAATTAATTCCAATTATATACGTACTAAACAAATATGGAAATCAATATTACTGAATGCTCAAGAAGCATTATGTACGGGTTAGGGTCTTATCAACCACTGAAAAGTGAAAAATATAGAAAGGATCATTCCTAAAAAATTGAAGAGGGGAGTTTCTTGGTTACAACAGAAATATGGACCAAGAGTACATAGTTAGTAATTAGTTCTTCCTTAATATAAGTTATCTGACAAAAAAAAAAAAAAAAAGAATGAATAAAATTTTTGGCACTTCATAAGACGATTGTTCGGTATAATAATGATTTAGAACTAGTGATTAGAGTAAAAAGAAGGTGACAACTTTGATACATAGTGATATAATCCAGTCAAGTAAATAAGATCAAATTAATAACTGATGAATGTTATATTCAAAGTGAAAAAAGGGTACAATGATGGTTTCATCTACAACTCATTCGCGTGAATCATGGTGCATCTCTGCTTTTTTCTTCTTATTCAATTCCTTGATTATTGATTATTATCAAAACTATTTAGATTTTTCAGCTTTTTGATCTCTTTTAGCATAAATCATGGCAGTGAACGGTTCTTCAAATTTCAATGCAATTACATACAAAACGTAAACAATCAAAGTAGCAAATAACCCTGCAGCTTTACCAAACCATAAAGAAGTACCCAAAAATGATAAAGTACTACCAACATACATTGGGTTATCTAAAACATTAAATGGGAATCCAGTGACTCTATGATCCATTAAAATACCAAAATAATCACCAAGATAAGTACCAGTGACACCCAATGCATACATTGAAGTCAAGACAAAAATATTACCTGCTGCAAATGAAACAACAGCAATCGCCTTAACTAGATTGTTATCCAAAATTTCAGAAACAACTTGTTCTCTTAATGCTTGCTCAAATAGATAATCTCTAAGGATCCCTAATGAGAAAATGGTTAGTGCTAAAAGATAACAACCTTTTTTGGCACCTCCAGCAATTTTAGTGAGGAAGTGGGTATTGTATTCCAATCTTGCCACGATATTCCAAAAAATTGGGTTGAAACAAATTGAAAGAAGGGAGATCTGAAGGGATTGTTTGGAAATGTCCACGTCTTGGACAAGTGAATTGAAGATTTCTGAAACGTTTGCCATTCTAGTGTTTTGTGTATTGTTGTTTCGTGCTGAGAAATAAGTTGCTTTGAACTCCAAAGTTGTAAATGAATCAAAAGTTTCACCAATTGTCAGATTTATGTGCCACTCGCTGACATGTGAACATTTTTTTTTCCGTTTTCGTCAAAAATTTTTAATTGTGTTCTTCTTCAACTACGAATCGAACTTGAAACTTGTTTTTTCAATTTTTTCAATTTTTTGATTCAAATTAATAAATTTGTTTACTGATTTAAATCAAAAAAAAACTGAAATCAAAACACTTTTATTGTTGCCACCCAAACGAGTAAATCAGCGGCAATGGTGAAACTGAAACTTAAAACTGTGCGCTGCAAAAGAAATGAGCTCTGAGGATTGACACATTGAACTATGCTTAGTTTTTGTGGTTTCTGTTTGCCAGATCTTGTTTAAAAACACTGCGTTTGTCTTTCTGTTTTGATTCTGTCATTATGTGGGAGATTGGAATTCACAAATAAAGATAATACAGCTCATGACTTCTACTACACCGTCAAGTCCAACTAGCACTTTGAACGAGAAACATTCACACTACAACCCATTTAGTGATGCTTTTGAACTCATACAGCAGCAAAAACAAGAGAAACACGATCATAAGCTGAACAGTGACTCTAAACATGATGTTTATAACCACATATACATGTACTTCAATAAGCAAGATTATACACTACTTTTATTTGGCTCTTTATCAACAATCGCCGCAGCATTAATGCCTTCAATCTCATCAATTCTTATGGGTAGAGTTTTTAATACTCTAGCTAAATATACTAAAGGTGAATATTCTTCATTTCATGATTTCATATATCACATGAGGTTGTCATCAATGGCAATAATAGCATTAGGTGCAGCAGCCATCCCATTTATTTGGATAACGATATCATCATGGATGCAAATTGGTGAAAATCAAGGTTTAAAAGCTCGTTATAAATTATTAAATTCATATTTAACAAAATCAATAACTTGGTATGATTTAAATGAAAAAACTATTGGTGATTTAACTCAAATTAATAGATGTGTGGAAGAATTAAGAGCCGGTACTGCTGAAGCTTCTGCTCTAACTTTACAGAATTGTGTCTCCATACTAGCATTATTGGGAACTTCTTTTTATTATTCTTGGTCTGTTACTATAGTTATGTTAGCTTCTGCTCCAATTATAATAATATTATCTTTTGTTTTTGCTAAATTAACTGAAACTTATACTTTGATGGAAAATAATCAAACTACAAATGCTTCTAAAGTTCTAGATTGGTCGTTAAGTTCAGCCAAATTGGTTAGACTTTTTCAGACTCAAGATATTGAATTTGGTAAATTTGCTAATTCAGTTAAGTCTTGTAAATCTGCTTTTCTCAAATTATCCTTTATAACTTCCTTAAACATGGGGATTTTAAGATTCATTATGTTATGTATGTTTGTTCAAGGTTTTTGGTTTGGTTCTTCCCAAGTTAGAAAAAATAATTTATCTTCTGGTGATGTTTTAACTTGTTTCAGTTCTTGTTTGATTTTAGCTGAAACCGTTAAAAATACTCTACCACAAATTATTACTCTACAAAAGGCAAAAGTTGCTATAATCAAGATTCAAAAATTCTTGATGGATAATGAAGAATCACAATCAAACTTTACAACAAAAATAGTTCCACCATCAGTTTGTAAAGGTGATATTGTTTTTCAAAATGTCAATTTTTCATACCCTTCAAGACCAAACTCTCAAATTTTGAAGAATGTTTCATTAAATTTTCCTGCTGGTAAATTGACTTTTTTAGTTGGTAGATCAGGTTCAGGGAAATCAACTTTAGGAAACTTGCTATTAAATTTATACAACTTAAAATCAGGTTCAATCAAAATTGATGGTATTAATATCAATTCCCTACCCGATGATTGGTTAACTACAAACATTACAATTGTTGAGCAATCATGTACTTTATTTAATGATACTCTGAAAAATAACATTTTAATGGGTAATATTGAGTCTAGTGTTTCCGAAGAAGAATTAAACAAAGCTTGTCAAATTGCTCTTTTGAATGAAGTTATCAGAGATCTGGATGATGGTTTGGACACTTTGATCGGAAACAATGGTGTTAGTTTAAGTGGTGGTCAACAACAAAGAGTTGCATTAGCAAGAGCAATTATTAGAGATACCCCAATTTTAATTTTGGATGAATCTGTTTCTGCATTGGATATTGCTTTAAGAGAATTAATCATTGAAGCTATAAAAAGATGGAGAGTTGGTAAAACTACTATAATTTTGACTCATGAATATAATCAAATCAGTGATGAAGATTTTGTTTATTTGATGGAGAATGGTCAAGTTGCAGAATCTGGCTTGAGAAAAGATTTAGAACAAAGAGGTTTATTTAAACATTTGATTTCATTACAACAATCAACTGTTAATTCAATTAAAAATGATTCTTGGAAACCATCCAAACCAATAAATTCAAATGAAAAAATAAGTAATAGATCAAATTTCAGATTGTCAACAACTATGTCAACTTTAAACCCATTAAGTTATTTCCAAAAAAACATTGAAGATACTTTTACATTTGAAGAAGATAGTTTAGATATGAATCATCCTTTCAAAAGACATCATAATAGACGTAATAAATTAATAAGAAGAACAAATCCACAATCACCAATGGATAAGGATTTAGAGAATAATCTTGAAGAAGTTGAAAAAGAAAAAGAAAATGAAAGACCGGATTTAACTCCAATCAAACAGATTATGAAAAAAATGTATTCATCTATAGAAAAAAAATCTGTTCTTATCATAGGTTTATGTTTTTCAATTTTAAATGGTGCAGTAAATCCAATCTTTTCATATTGCTTTTCAAAATTATTGACTGCTATCGTTCCTCAAGATTCATATGTTGGTTCTTCCCAATATTTATTGAAATGGTCACTAATTGTCATTTTTCTTGCATTATTTGATGGTGTTTCAACTTTTTTGAAAGAATTTTTATTGAAAAAAGCAAGTGAATTATGGATTTTTTCATTGAGACAAACTGCCTTTAAAAAGATTTCTAAGCAAGATTTATCTTGGTTTAATGATTCAACTCATCAACCAGCTGAAGTTAATGCATTGTTAATGAATGATGCAAGAGATTTAAGATCATTAGTTTCAGAATTTTTATCGATCATTTCAACAATTATTATTTTATCAAGTTTAGGTTTAATTTGGGCATTGGTTTCAGGTTGGAAACTATCATTAGTTTGTATTTCATTGATTCCTTTGTTCATAATAACTACAGGTGCTTATGCTAGTTTTTTACAAAAATTTGAAAATGATTATAAAAGTTCAGTTGCAGATTTAGAAAATCAAATTTATGAAATTGTTTCTGGTGTTAAGACAATTAAAACACTGAATTTACAATCTCATTTTATTAAAAAATTTGATGATAAAGCTGATGCATTGATTAAAATTTCGTATAAACGTTCCATAATGACTGGTTTAGGTGTTGCCATAACAAATATGTTGACTTATATTGTTCAAGGTTTGCTATTGTACTATGGTATGAGATTAGTTGGTAAAGGTGAATATACTACACAACAATTAATGGAAACTTTTGTTTTACTGGTTTTTTCAGTTATGTCATGTGGTCAATTAATTAGTCAAACCCCTGATATTTCAAGAGGTCAAAGAGCTGCAACTTATATTTTCAAAATTTTAGATTTAGAACCTTCAAATTCTGAAACAATGGGGATTTTTGTTCCGGATAAAATAACTGCTCAAAATTTCAAGAAAACAGATTCTGATAGTGAAGATGATCTTCATCATGGTCATGAATCTTTATTAACATTTGAAAATGTCAGTTTTGCATATCCAACTCAACCAGATCATTCAATTTTGAAAAATGTTAGTTTCAGTATCGAAAAAGGTGAACATTTAGCTGTTATTGGAGATTCAGGTTCTGGTAAATCAACACTAACATTATTAATCACAAGATTATTTGAAACTCTTCAAGGTGAAATTAAATTCAATAATGTAAATATCAATGATGTTCACGTGAAATGGTTAAGAAACAATATAGCATTAGTTGATCAAAAAGCTACATTTTTTGATGGAACAATTTTAGAAAATTTAACTTATGGACTAAAGAAATATGAATTAACATCCATTTTACAAATTTTACAAGAAACCAATATTTTGGAATTCATTGAATCATTGCCAAATGGATTGAACACCAGAATCGCCACATCCTTAATGTCAGGTGGTCAAGCACAACGTCTGAATATAGCACGTGCATTGATTCATGAACCAAAATTGCTGATTCTTGATGAATGTACCTCAGCTTTAGATGCAGAGAATACAAAAGTTATTGCCGATTTAATTCAAAAAATGAAAATTTCTAATCCTGAATTAAGTATATTAATGGTTACTCATGCTGAAGAAATGATGAAGATTACTGATAGAGTTTTAACTATGAAAAAAGGTAAAATTTGTGAAATTGGTAAATTTAATGAACTGATGAATCAAAGAGGTGAATTATATAGAATTGTTACTGCAGGTATTCAAGGGTAGAGATTAATGTATTTATTTTTTAGATTATTCATCTAATAAACAATTCATTGACTAAACTATACATCTTCTCAAATGAGCTGATTCATTAATAAGGATATAACCATCAGTAATCAACTCAACGTAATTTGAATTGAGTGAGGTAAGTTGGTAAGATAGACAAACTTAACTTAATCCAGGTAAAATATCAACCTAGCAAGATCTCATTCAATTATATTTTAAACACAAATTTATATAATAAAAAGCCTAAACCAAAGTCCAAAAGTTAAAAGTGGTATCACACTCGTAGATTCTCCGCAGATCAGTTCATTCATTAAAATATTGGTGTATCAATAATCAGACCCTTTTTTTTTTTGGCCAGTGATTTTCATTTTGTGTCATTTTTTCTATCGCCTCATCATTGTGTTTTCTAAAGCTGCATTAATAAAAACAAACTAGATTGGAGGGTGACGATGGAGCCGCCGCTAGTTTTGGTGATCAGTTAAATTGAAAAGATATCGCCATTTGCTATTTAAATGTTAATTCTTACAAATACACCTTTCCTTGTATGGTAGCTGTAAGATTTGATATTGATAACTATAAAAATTGAAACTAAAGCTAAACAACTTATAAAGTGATAGTGACATAAGGAACTTCAACATCTTCACCATTTTTATCATCAGTACAAATTTCAAGAAGCAATGTTTTCACATGACTTGGAACATCTTTTTTAGTGATCAATTTAATTAATTCTGTTAATTTCAAACCACTACGTTCTTTTAATTTCTTTGGTGGGAAGAAACTTGCATATAATAAAGAAACGTCATAAGAAATCATTGTAATTTCTAAACCTTCTTCTTTTTCAAAGTAATCAAGTAATTCCTGTAAAGTTAAATCACCTTTAATATCAAATCTATCCCAAATTTTATCAAAAGTTTTATCATTATATTTACCCTTTGGAGAAGCAATTGGTTCAGAAAATGCAAAAAGTGGTAAAGCTAAATTAACAAATCCATTTTTATATTGTTCGATGTCATCTTTACCATCAACAACTTTATATAATTCCAATTGAGATAACCCAGTAACTAAAGCTGTTGTTGTTGCAATTGCTGGAATGATTCTACCAGCAATAAATTTAGTTTTTTGACGATCAGCAGTTTCAATTTGATAATTCAATGCTCTTGCATTTGAAGCAGCAGTAATGAATTCAATATGATGATTTGAATCATCATCTTTTTCAAATTCAACTGGAGTTAGTCTATAACCTGCTAAAGTGGAAGGTTGTGGTAATGAATCAGCTAAAGCAGTTAACTCATCAGCTTCGGTCGCTTTTTGATTGGCATTTGGATCTGGGTCTTCATCATTAACTTGAATTTTAATATCTGATCTTGCTTTGAATGGTTCAATGGTGACTTCTGAGATAATTTTTTTGTATAAAGATTTATCTGGAGCACCTTGATCACCTTTCAGACCATAATTAAAAGCTCTTAAATTAGCAGCACCAACAATGAAGTTGAAATGATCTTCATTATCAATATCAAATTCTAATGGTTTTGGAGCACGTTTAGTACCAGACCAAAATGGTTCACCTGATGAAGTTTTAGCATCTTCTGGGAAATTGAATAGCAATTGTCTGATTTCATGATTGAATTTTTTCTCAAATTGAATTCTAGCCCATTTGATACAATCTTCAAATGAATAAGGTCTATTATTCAAAGAATCAGCAATAGTTTCCAGAATGGATTTAATATCACCACTTTGTTTCAAAGTAGATTCTAAATAATTTGGTTGAGATAAATATAAATTCACATTTTCGGCAGCATCTGTGAAATAACCTTGGAATAAACTTTTAGCCCAAGCAATAGTATGATCAATTTTATTTGGGAAAGATCTTAAAGTACATAAAGGAATTGCCTTTTCTGGGGGATCTTGAGAAGAAGAATAACTTTCAGTTAATCTTGGAATAACAACTTGAGTGTTACCTTTAGTACCTAAAGTACCACTTTCCAACAATGGTTTTTTGAAAAAAACACAACGACGATCAACATAAGTACGAGCATCAATGTTATCAAGAGCATTTTCAACAAAATCCAAGCTTTCCCAAAACTCATTATCAAAAATATTTTCAGTTTCAGTACCAACTTTATCTAATTTAGCATCAATTTTACCAACTAAATCTGGATTTATTTGAGTGGCAGCAATAGCAGCAACTTCAGCTTTACCTTTACCAACATCTTTTGGTCTAAATAAAAACTGACGATTTAAATTAGATTTTTCAATAGTATCATTATCTGTAACAGTAATTTTACCATCTGGACCAGACCCTAGACCCATTAAAGCCCAATTTTTTAAAACTTCACAACCAATTGCACCAGAACCAACTAAGAAAACTTTTGAATTTGCTAATTTTTTCTGGAAATCTAAACCAAAAACAGCAATTTGATTATCATAACGAGAACCAATTGGTTTTGTAGTTTCAACATCTCTTTTGAAATTTGATGGTAAAGATTCTAAAGAATCAAAATATAAAAATTGTTTAATTGGGACAAATTTGCCTGAACATGCTTTCAAAGCTTCTTGGGCAACTAGTCCACCAAAAACCGCACACATTGCAGGAATATCACCTTGAGCTTGATAAGATAATTCTTTAATTAATTTTTCATTCAAATCACCTTCAAAATTTTGTTGTTCAGCTAAATTAGAAGTCAATTTGAAAAACTCATTGGCATCTTCTTCATTCATTGGTCTTGGTAATGATTGATGTTTTTCTTTAAAAGCATGTAAAGCTTGGAAAGCTAAGTGTAATTGTTGAGGATGATCAAATTTGGCAAAATCTGTGAAAACAAATTCTGGGGATTCCAATTGAGATTGTAATGATTGATATGAAACATTGAATGGAACTTTAACTTGAGTGAAAATACCACCTTTTTTATAAGTACCATATTTTGAAACATCACCAATTTTAAAGGCAAAAGGACCTAAAACTTCAATTTTGAAAACTTCCCCATTATTTAAACCTTCTAAACCTTGAACTTCAGAAAATTTGACGTAGTCTCCATCTTGTAAACCATGTCTATTCTCATCTAAAACAGAAACTGTACCATCAGCTTCAATATCTGAAACATAAGCAGATTTTGGTTCTTCACCAGTTGAATCAATAATGGTGAAGTCTGAACCAAAATCAACAAAAACTGATCCAAATAAACCTCTCACATCTGAAGAAATAAATTTGATGTTTTTAGCGTGTGTAATGTTATTAATTTGTACTTGTTGTTCTAAGGAAATATCAGTAGCAACAACAACTTGATATTTGGAAATGACTTCTTCATTCAATTCATCAACAACTGTGATTGGAACATATGAGTTCAATTCACTTAGTTTTGCAAGAGTAGCTTCAGCTCTTGGTTTACCAATATCGCTTTCACTTAAAAAAAATTGTGTTGATAAGTCTTGTAATTGAACCAAACCTTTATCGAAAATAGACAATGATTTAACACCAGCTAACGCAATGTTTTTCGCAATTTCCACACCAAGACCTTTCATTCCAATGATCAATACATTGGAGTTTTGCATTTTAAGCATTGCATCTTTACCAAGGACGTATAATTGACGGGAATATAAACTTTCATCGATTTCGCCTGCTTGTTGCTGCTGAGGCGCAGGGGACGGAGTGTCAATTTGCATTCTGTCGGACATTTTAAGACGTGGTCTGCTTGAATTGGAATTTAATTGAAGAAAGAAAGTAAAAGTTGTTTACAATTTGAAATTTGCCACTGAATTCCTTTCCTTTCTCACAGACAAAAAATTGCTGGAATTTTTGAAAATATTGAGCAATGAGCAATGAGAATTCCAAAACAAGAGGAGTAAAATGCAGTTTGAGACTCAGAAATTGTACGGTGGGGCAATCAGTGTGCAGCTTCCATGTGGATTGATGGACGTGTCGAATTTCAGGCAAGTTCCAGACACGCAGGAGGTGTTTGTGCCAGAATCAGCCAATTCTACAGATTATACACAGATGAACGAGAAAGATTCGATTATAGTGGATTTGATGGAGAGAGTGGAAGCTGCCAGCGATGAAGAGGCCATCAAAGAACACTATGGTGAAATTGCAGCATTGAACGATGCTTCTAATAGCTGGAATCTTGTGTCTATCCATAATTTGAATGATAGCAAATATGTTGCCATTGGGGTGGAACCTGCAAAGAAATGGGGGAGAGCAGAAGATGTTGATGGTAGTGTCAATAGTGAGTTCAAGCCTACACTTGTTGTTGTATTGGGTGTTATCAGATTGGCTAAGGTCTCCACTGATCTGCTGATAACGTACACTGTCCATATTTCCAGTGAAGAGGAGCTTAAGGACCTGAATACGATGTCACAACGAAACGATGGATTTGCAAGTGATCTCAACAGCAGTAATAAAGCATTCAAGAGAATACAGCTGGGAGAGAGTGTTGTGAGAGAAATGGTCTCTTCTTTGGTCGTAGAAGACTGGGGATTGTTCTGCTGAATTTGTGTTTTCTTTCTTTCTTGCATAATGTGCATACGACAACAAAGAATATAGACGATTGTTCAATAGTTTTGTATATAATTGATGCTGAAATAAAATCACATTTTGTATCAATGCGTGTCCCTACTGTAAGAGTTGGATTTTTTGGTTTTTTTTTTTTTTTTTTTTTTTTTTTTTTTTTTTTTTTTTTTTTTTTTTTTTTTTTTTTTTTTTTTTTTTTTTTCCTTCACGAAATTTTGGTTCATATAAACAGGTTTCAAAACAACCAAATTTTTTTTTGGAATTTCTGAACAGCTGCTGGTTTTTCTTTTCTGAATTTCTGCTCAGTTTTATAAGTTTAAGTTTTGTTGACACACGTCAAAGGCAACGGACGGGTTTCTTTTGAAGTTTGAATATTCTAATTTCTCGTCCAATTTTAAATTTAGAGGAAGTTATTCTACGCAACATCAAACTATTCAATACAAAAGATAACGTCAGCTCTAATACTATTATGGCTCCTCGTGCAAGTCCTTTGAAAAGGATAATCATCATTGCAGTGTCTGTGTTATCATTGTTGTTAATTCTTTATAAATTCACATCAAGTAAAGGAACAGATATTCAAGAAGTTTTAAAACAAATCCCAAATGAAAATTTATTAAGTCTTAATAATAGAAAAGATGAAGAAATTACAAATAAATTAGAAGTAATTGCAGATAAATTATTAAAACAACAAGAAGATAAAATTGAAATTTTAGAGAAAAATAGTAAAGATTTGGAGAAAAAAATTCAAGAATTAAGACGTCCTCCAGCTGATGCAACTTTAAGAGAAAAATTAGCATTTTTATTTCCATATGATCAAAGTAAAAAATTTCCTGCATATATATGGCAAAGTTGGAAATATGGTTTAAATGATGAAAGATTTGGTGAAAAATTTAAAGAAGGTGAAACTCAATGGGCAGTTAAAAATCCAGGTTTTGTTCATGAATTATTTAATGATGATACTTCAAGTGCCATCATTCATCATTTATACGTTTCAATTCCTGAAATTGTGGAAGCATTTGATTCATTACCTTCGATTATTTTAAAAATGGATTTTTTCAGATATTTAATTTTATTGGCAAGAGGTGGGATTTATGCTGATGTTGATACATTACCATTACAACCAATACCAAATTGGATTCCGGATAATGTATCACCAAATGAAATTGGAATGATAATTGGAATTGAATCAGATCCAGATTCACCAGAATGGAGAAAAACTCAAGTTAGAAGATTACAATTTTGTCAATGGGTTATTCAAGCAAAACCAGGACATCCAATTTTAAGAGAAATTGTTGCTAAGATTACAGAATTAACTTTAAAGAAAAAGAAAAATGATGAATTGATTGCTACAACACATCTAGATATAATGAAATGGACTGGAGCAGGTATTTGGACAGATGTTATTTTCACATATTTTAATGATTATGTTCAAAGTGGAATTTATTCAAAAGTTACATGGAAAGATTTCACTCAATTAGAAGTTCCAAAATTAATGAGTGATATTTTAATTTTACCAATTACAAGTTTTTCACCAGGAATTGGATCAATGGGAGCAAAAGGAGAAGATCATCCATTGGCATTTGTTAAACATTATTTTGAAAATGTTTTCAAAAAAAACCAATGAAGTTTTTCAGTTTCTTCATATATAATTCAAATAAAATAAAAATAAAAAATATATTATTTTATAGTTATATCAAATCTGGGTATATGAATGAGAATTAAAGTAGTTTTAATACGAATAATCAAATAAATGACGTCTAATATAATAAATAAGTATACATAAACATATAAATAAATAAATAAATGATCAATAATCATCATCCCAAATTTTTTCAATTTTAACTTGATTTTTAACAACTTCTTCTCTAATTTTACAAATATCCCACCATTGTTCTGGATATTCCCATTTTTGATAAACTTCACTTAAAATATTGAATTGCATCAATAAACCAGCCTCCATATGCCAACCAATATGACAATGAAATGGCCAAATTCCAGGATTATCAGCAACAAATCTAATTAATGCATATCCATATCCCGGAATATTAATTGTATCTCTTTTAATATATTCCTTATTTGGATCAATTTCATTATAATATTTAGATTTAAAATATCCACTTGATGAACGTAAGATCCAAAATTTATAACCATGTAAATGGAAAGGATGAGCACCATCATCTAAATTATTAATTAAAATATCAATAACAGCACCAGAATGATTGATATTAATAATCAACTGATCATCCCATGGAGTTAAAATATCAGTAGATTCAACAGTTATTTTATTTTCAGTTAATTGTTTATATAAAGTTGAAGTTCCTAATGGGATGTATGATGTTGAATTGAAAAAAGCACGATCTAATTCATGAGCACCAATCATAAAATTTGCATCCAAGTGATAATGATGATCGTAATTTTTAGGGATTGGATCTGGAATTAAAGGATGAAGTTTTGATTCATCAAATTCAATACATTTTGGATTTCTATAATATTGATATTCTGTTGAATGAGGAGAAATCAAATTTGTTATAAAATTTTTTAAAGAGTTATAAAAAGATCTTGAATTAGTTGAGTCATCTCCATATGTAACAACTGCACGAACAGCTGTATTTAAAACTGGGTTCATATGACCAAAACAATATTCATTAATTTTAGCTTGCATCCAAAACAAGTTGTTTTCAGAAGTGGCATTTGTTGTAATTAAAAATGAATAACGTTGAGCTACTGCTATATTTGCAGTTTCCACCATAATTGGTTTAACGTTTGTACCATCAGCTTCAATAACAGTTAATGGATGTTGATCAATGGTGAAATCCATATCAGCGAAAAAACCCGAATTTATAACACGAATTCTATAATTTAAATTTGGTTTAAAATTGAAGACATGATGAGCTGATAATGATTGGTTATAATTTCTTGGGTAGTCTTCTTTGTAATCAAAAGTGTTTGAGCCTTGGATAAGCCCATTATCAGGAGTTGGTTCATCATTTTCATTTTCTGGAGCCAAATAATCTTCAAGGTAAGTTTCAGCTTTATTATGATAATGATCTTGAATTAATACAACCACTTCTTCATCGTATTGATCGCCTATCAGTTCGTTTTCTTGTTGCGAATGGATCACCACTGGACCTACAAGTCCATCTGCATACTGTGTGGCGTAGTGGGAATGGTACCAATAAGTTCCCCATTGGTTGTGGTCCACTGTAAATTCGTAAGAGTAAGTGTAATTAACAGGGATCTCACATTGATTAATGGCAACAGCACCGTCGTAATGGTGAGAATGGTTGAAGAACAACCCGTGGAAATGGATGGAAGTAGGCTCTTCACCGCTATTAGTGAGCACAAGTTTGATTGTGTCTCCAGCGTTGCACTCGATCATAGGGCCTGGGAACTGGCCATTGATCACAGTCATGTTGCGATAAACACCGTCTGGAGCAGCAACAATGGTGGAAACGTTGAAGTGGTAGACTCTAGTTGTTGGTTCAGCAGTATAGTCCCATGAAGAGTGGTGTAAAGCGTAGGCAAGGTTGGTGTTGAGCTTCCATTCGGGCAAGTTTGACGAGCTTAGAAGCTGAGCATTGGTGATGTTGGAGAAGCTGGTGGTGTTGATTGGAGCAGAGGACGAGTAGGACAAGATGGCCGTGGACAAGTAGATGGCTAGTAGCAAAGTGAGCATGGCAGCAGTTGCTTTGAATAGTAGCAGCAGTGTTGTTGAGTGTCTCTGTTTGGGTCTGAGAGCCTCTTCGTCAATGAGCAGTTTATACTTCATCTTGATATCCTTGATATCCTTGATATTCCTGTAGTGTGTTCTTCAGCATCTTAATAGTGTGTTTAATGTTATTAAGATCTATCATCTCAGGAATTGACACACGTGGATGATAGCTTTATAAACATTTGAATATGAATATAAAAGAAGAATGAAATCAGCTGTTTAAAGTTGAGCAACCATTCAGTCAATGTTCATAAATAAAAAGCTTGCCTCCAGTCGTTTCTCTCTTCAATCTTCAATTCTTCACACATCCAAGATATAAATAAAATAAATAATTGCTTGTAGTCTTGTGATGGAAATTTATTTTCCTTTACTGTACATTATACATAAATAAATAATTTCTTCTCTTCTCCAGTTTTGAATGAAATAAAATAAAATAAACACACACAAAACACACAAAATGCTGCTACAATCCTATCCAAAACCAGTGGCAACACTCACAAGACTCACTACATTAAGAACATTCTCAACAACTCCATCTTTAAACCAACATAAACTTCCACAACTCCCCAAATCTCTAGCCAAATACTCTCACAGATTCATCAATGCACCAATCTCACACATCACATCTTTCCTGATACTTCATGAATTAACTGCCATAGTGCCTCTTTTTGGACTATGGTACTGTTTCCATCATTTCCAATTCTTACCAACTTTAGATCTTCCTTCTTGGTTGATTTTAAAATCAACAAATGTTATTGAGAAAATGGTATGTACCCATGCTAGAATTCAGTGGATTTTTTAATTTTTAATACGTTGTGATTATAACTAACCTTTTATTTTTTCCTCTCTCTCTTTAGCTTGGTTCTACTGTTGATGGTTGGTCTTTAGAAGAAAAAACTAGATTGATTATGGAAGGTGCTGTTTCTTATGGAATAGTTAAGGTATGATTAGTTGATGGGACAATGTGGTTGTTTGTAGGTCTATAAAAAACTAACCTTTTTTCTAAGGCTTCATTACCAATTAGAATCCCAATATCGTTATTTCTTACACCATTTTTTTCTAATTCTGTTGTTATTCCTTTGAAAAAAATGGTACTTGGACTGTTTAAAAAATAAAAGAGATTAAACAATAGATTGGTATTTATTCTACATTGAGGAAATAAAACAATCATCACTTTAACAATCTATCAAAGTATGTAGCAAAATCTCAAATCTCAATTTCCGCTGTTTATATATAAAAAAAAAAAACCTGAAAATGAAACCATAATTTTGATATCCAAACACATTTTTTTAATAGGAAACTAACACCAACTGCTGTTATAAATACGCAAAAACAACTCACGACTCACGAACAATTTACAAACAATGATTAAAAGATCAGTGATAACAATAACAAGAAGACAAATCACAACTTCTCCGCAATTCCAACAACCAAATCAAAATTCATCAAATAATAACAATGATCCAACTGAATTTTTAACAGATATTATAAAGAAAGTTGAAAATATAAAGATTCCTAATGATAATATAGCAACTACACAACGACCAAACTTGAAAATATTACAAAATATAAAACCTAAAAAAAATAATGATATTGATCAATTACTTCATATAATTAAAGACAATCATACCTCATCTTTTAAAAAATCCAAACCATCTCATACTTCCATAAAACAATCACCCGTTAAATCAACATCAAAACAAAATTTGGATGAATCAGAATTACAAACTTTATTAAACGATTTTAAAATCCATAAAAAATCAATTGATCAAGAACATTTTAAAATGTTAAATGCATATGAATGGAGTAAAAATTTATCAAGTTTACAACCAAGATCTTTAGAATCTGGAAATTTTTTCAATTTAATTGATGAAAATTTAATTAAATTTAGTAATAATTTAAATATTTATAAAGGAGTTTTCAAACCATTATCATCAAATGAATCTATTAATAATTCTACAAGTTTATTGTTATTCCCACAATTAGAAGAGTTTCAAACAATGAATGATAATATTGTACATGAATATTTAACTTTAGTTAATAATAATGAAGAATTTATTTCAAATTTTGATCCATTATTAGGAAATTCTAAAAGTGATTTATTTACAATTTTTAAAAATGTTGAAAATCCTCAACCTTATTTCAATAAAATTAATGAATTAAAATTAAAAGGTTGGAAATTAATTGGTTCAATTGATAATAATAATAATTCAACAAATGAAGGGAAAATTTTAATTTTTGAAAGATTTATTGATAAAGTTAAAGAACAAAAATTAAATGAATTTAAAGAGCGGAAAAAACAAGATTTAAAAATTGTTTTGAAAACTAGTATGGTGACATTGGTTGTTTCATCAACTGCATTATTTTCATATTTTTATTATATAATTTGAAATCTACACATACATTAATTAAACCAAATATATATATATATTATTATTATTATTCTTTCATGGTTTCATCAATTTCAACTTTATGATGGTTACTAATAACATCACTGTTTTTAGAAACATGAACAAATTTTGTCATATTTAATCCACCAAAAGTTCCATTCCATTTTCTTAACCAATCAACACTAATAGGATCAGTCAAATCAGGAATTTTAAAACCAGATTCATATTCAGAAATTTCAAATTTTCTTTTATTTTCTAATAATAATTGTTTATTACTTGGTGGTCTATTTTTTCTTCTTTGAATTTGTAACATTTTAATTTCTTCATCATCTCTTGAAATAAATGCTTCAATAAATAATTTTATCTCATCTAATGTGAAAACTTCTTGTTCTGGTCTATTTAATATAGCTTCTTGTAAAAATGCAACTCTATATAATTCAGCTTCTTTTTTTTCAATAAATTTTTGCTTTTGTTCAGTTAATTTTGATTCTCTTAATGAGGCACGGTTTAGTTGTTTCAGTTTACGACCTTTTGGATGGATGGCACCTTTGGCCTTCTGTATCATTTTGCTGGCTTTGGAAAGCGATTTAATGGCTGGCATTTTAATGTTTTTTGTATTCTCAAATTTTAATACATAGTTAAAAAAATAATTTTTATCTAAATAAAATAAAATAAAATAAAATAAAAAAATTATTAAAATTTTAAACATCTGCAGCAAAGCGCGTCCTTTCAGAAAAAAATGAAATTAAATTAAAATTAAAATTTAAATTTAAATGGTTAACTCATCAGTCAGTCAGTGTAGTTACAACTTCAGACTGTTTAGAACGAAAGAAGCTATTCTTATAAGTTCAATTATAGAGACTAAGATTATATAATAACCTTGAGAATCACTAGAGATTCAAATTGTGGGATTTGTACCCTCGGAAATCATTACTTGTAATACTTGGTTAATTAATGAATAAAACTTCAGTACTAACTGATGAATTGATGGTCTCAGTCGAATTATAGTTTATAATAATAATATAATTGAGCTTTATCTTTATTTTGTTCTAATTTTACCTATTAATTTGTATAAACTTAAATATATCACTATAATTATAATAATTATGTGGCAAGAGAATATTGCTTAACAGTAACTTTGAATTATTTATCCTAAACTAACTTAAACGACAATTAAGAGCCAGGCCGGGTGATATGTCTTGTTTATATAAACATTAAGCAATATATGTCAGCTTGTACTTCTAATTCATGTAAGCTGTCTAGTATTCTTAACATATTGAACAATATAATACATTATGGACACTGGAGATCTCATGAATATTATAATTGTCCACTGGACACTGGATAAACCTGATTTAATTTACCAAATACGGTAATTCTACCATTTTCAGACAATTTCTGTTTTCAGATAATTTCTCTACTCAATTATTCAAAAATTACGTAACTTTTTTTTTTTATGGTTGGAAAATAAAAAACTTTTCCAAAAATTCAAAAGTTGGATTGAAAGTTTTTAAAAACCAACTCGACATCTCTCACTGTTTGAAAATTGACTCCACAATGGCCAAGTACTCAGAAGCAGAATTGATCCAACTCCGTGAAACTGCACACGTCCCAGCACAGTTCGATGCTGAGGCGTTTGCTCAAGCTGTGTTGGCTCAAAAAGAAGCTGCTGCACTCACGTATGTTTATTTATTGTTTCACTTGAAATATAAAACTCAATACTAACTGTTTACAGAGAAGAAAGGTATGACTCTATTGAACACTGAATAACTTCTATGTAAAAAAAAATACTAACTTTTATTTTTTCTGTTTTAATTTTAGTTCAGGAAGAAGACTTTCTCATAGTGGTAAAAGACCTTCAAAACCACGTACAAGACGTGTTCATGAACAACCACAAGTAGATGCTGACGGTTGGGTCACTTTCATTAAAAAGAAATCTTTTGGTGCTGAAGATGCTGTTCAAGAAAAAGAAGAATTCAAAAAATCTTTTTCAAATCAAACTCAAGTTAGAGCTCGTCCAAATAATAAGAATATTGGTTCAACTAAACCTTCTGATCCAAGAGATATTTTAGACCAAACCAAATCAAACTTCAATGCGTTTGCTGCTTTGAATGGCGATGATGATGATGATGATGATGATGATGATGAAGATGATGAATAAAGATGATGGAATTAACTTATATTGTATACGAGCTTAAGATAAGTTAATGGAAAAAAAAAGAAAACTCAGTTTAAAACAAATCAACGATTTAATTTTCAAAACATGTATTAATCATTATCTAATTCAAGTGTATTAATCTAAATCTAAATTTAAATTTAATTTAATGTCAAACTTCCCTTTTCATGACCACCAAGATGTAAATCATCCAAAATAGTGGCAACATCACTCTTATCTCTAATATCATCATCACTAAATATACTTTGAGTTTTTTTACTAAATTTGGATGAAATCCCATTTTTAATAACAAATTTCAAATCAGCAACTTTTGGTGCTTGTAATTTCGAATTCAATAATGATCTTGCTGATAATGGTGCTGATTTAATACTGTTATTCTCACCTCTATTATAAAAAACTGGTTCTCTTAATGAATTTTGTTGAATTTGATATTGTAAATTAGTTGAATTTGATTGGATTTGTTGAGATGTGTTTGATAAATATGATTGATCAAAATCAGTGCTTGTTGTGATTGTTGTGTCCATTTCTAAAGAATGGTTTATATTATTGCTATTGCTTTTGCTATTGCTATTATTATTATTATTATTATTATTATTACTATATTTATAATGACCACTAATTAAAGTTTCAGAATAACTTGAAATAATTGATTCTTTAGAATTCTTTAATACATCTTCTTTTCCAATTGATGCAATATTTAAATCTTCAATAACTGGAAGTTCAATATTTGGAATTATCCAATATCCATGATTCATACGGTATTGAATACATGACACAATCTTATTAATCAATTCTTCATTTTGTAAATAAACTGATGAATAATAAGTAATAATAAATCCAAAATTATCTTTTAATAATTCTCCCTTATTGTTATCATTAATAATTAATTTATCAAAATTTGTAATTTGCCATTGGAAAAAAAATGGGAACCCATTAACAATTGCATTAATACCAAATTTTTCAATAATTTTTTGTAAAATTTCAATTAATTGATTTAAATTTCCATCATTATAAATTTTAAAATCACAAATTTTTTCAATTTGTTCAAAAATTAAATTGATAATTGAAACTTCATTATTTGTAATTAAATTATTATGATTTGGTTTTGTTCCATTATCATTATTATATTCATATTCCAATTCAATTTTCAAAATATTTAAAAATTTCTTATAAATTTCATTTAATTCTAATTCATTTAATAATTTGGAATTTAATGATAATATTCCAATACTTGATGAAAATAAATCTAATGGTACATTTGATCTTTGAACAACTTTTTTATCGTTAGCAACAACTAAAACATTTTCAATATTAGTTAATAAACTTAATAAATAATTTCTATAATTCACTAATTTATTAGATTTAATAGTCTCATGTTTCAAAACATCCATTCCTTCTTTCAATTTAACTAATAGTTCACCAACCATATCTAAAATCTGATCATGATAATAAGTATGTGTAGCTAAAGAACTGATGGCTCTAGTAAAACTTGAAATCAAAACTGATGAATTTGTTAAGGAACCTCCTAAGATCAACTGACATTGAGATCCAACTAATAATCTTAAATTGTCAATAACTGATAACCCAACTAAGTTGACTGATGATGATAGCAAATTAGAAATACAATTTAAAATAATTAATTGATCTGATTCTTTACCCTTTTTTTTTTCCAATTCGTAAGTTAAAACACTTAAAACAATGAATCTTAATTGAACAGGAATCCAACTAGTAATAACTTCAATCAAAGAAGCTGACCATTTGTCATCAATCTTATTAGAAATAATATAATCTGCAATCATTTTAGTTGAAATACTTAATTGAGTGGAAGAATTGGTAATGAAAAATGCCTTTAATGATTTAATAGCTAAATCATCAACATCAAAAATCTCATCATCATCTTCTTGTAATCCAGCCACATTGTTAATAATATTATTATTATTGTTGATAGATGTTGCAGTCGTGTTTTTTCTCGATAATTCATGTTCTGAAGCTTTTGATTTACAAGTTTTCAATAATTCAGAACCATTAAATTTCTTATGAATTTCATCAATTATGAAAGGTATTGTGATTTTAACCATTGATTCACCACTTGCTTGACTAACAGATATACTTTGCAAAGATGCAATGTCTCTAGCCGCTTTCAAACTAACAACTTTAGCCACAGAGTTCCCATTCAATTTATCACTCAATGAAATGAAATCATAAGCCAATTGATTGAATCTTGCAACAAATTCTGCATCACCAATCAACAATTCTGCATCTAAATTCGCACAATAATTCTGGAAAACAACCTCTGCTTGTTCACATAATGGTAAATCATTAGTTTTTAAAACAGAATCCAAAATATCACTAACATTGATTGCAAAAACGTTCAAATCATCAGGACAACGTTTAATCAATGCATCCAAAATCTCCAGAGTCACTTGCATGTTCCCAGTTCTGTTCCGGAAAATATCCTTACGATGTCTTTTCTCAATGTACTTGCAAACTTTCTCTAATTTCACCCTTCTCGTGGAGGTGTAATACAACAAGTAGCTGAGCTCTGAAGGATTGGCTTTTTTGTCTGGAGACCTTCCTGGAGGGTAGCATTGACTCACAAGCTTCTGGTGCTTTGGTTGGAAAAGCATTTTGGTGAAATAAACGAGTGTTTTCTTTTCTCTTGAAATTGTTGAAATATTTAAACACATGAGATTTTATTTTCATTTTGAAAAAACCAAAAAAAAAAAAAAATAAAAATTAAAAAATTAATATTTTCCAATATCTAAAGAAGAAAGGAGAAGATGGCTGTTTACGTGAAGGGAGGAGCATGGACGAATGCAGAAGGTATCTTCTAAACAGCGTTTTCTTTTTAATGTTTTAATACTAACCCTTTTTTAGACCAGGTGTTGAAAGCTGCTGTGTCGAAATATGGACTCAACCAGTGGTCCAAAGTGGCATCGTTGCTCAACAGGAAGAGCACTAAACAGGCTAAAGCGAGATGGAACGAGTATTTGGATCCTAGAATAAGGAAAGCGGACTGGACTGTTGAGGAGGACGAGAAACTTCTCACATTGGCCAAGGTGATGCCTAACCAATGGAGATCCATTGCTGAGAGTATGGGAAGAACAGCCACGCATTGTTTGGAAAGATATCAACGTTTATTGGAGGATCATGATGCTGTAGAGAGCGAGAACCAAACAGATTTATCGTTTAGTGGTCCTGGAATTGAAGCAATGGAATCTGTTGGTGGTAGTAAAACCATTGAAATTGGTGACATTAATTTAACGGCAGAGTCTAGAGAGGCACGCCCAGATGCTGTTGATTTGGATGAAGATGAGATGGAGATGCTTGCGGAAGCCAGAGCAAGATTGGCCAACACAAAGGGTAAAAAAGCTAGTAGGAAACAACGTGAGAAAATGTTGATTGATAGCAAAAGAATAGCTTTGCTTCAAAAAAGACGTGAATTGAAACAGGCAGGTATAACCACGAAGATTAGTGCACCAAAGAAAAAATATGCCACTCAGATTGATTATAATGCTGACATTGCTTATGAACATCGTCCTGTTGATGGGTTATATGATACAACGGAAGAAGATGAACAAAATTTAAAAGCATTGAACAGGTTTGAGCACAGTGTGAACAAGATTGGGTTGAAAGATAACGATGATAAACGTAAAAAAGAGAAGAGGAAAAGAGACACCACTGATTCAAATGAAAAGAACAAAACCACTATTGAGAAACTAGCCAAATTGGTTGAGAAAGAAAATGATGTCAAAAGATCTAAACTGGAACTATCTGCTCCTAAATTCACAGAAGAGGAATTGAAGAATTTTGGTAAAACGGGAGATGCTCAACGTTATCAAGAAGCCATAAATGAAAGAAATGCCGTGACGAGTTATATTGATGATAGAATTAATGAAACAATCAAGAGAATCAAAGAAACCAAGTCACTGCAGTCTGCATTATTGACTGAAACTGGAACCGAAGAGGATATAGAGACACTACTACAACAACAAGAACAACAACAAGAACAACAGCAGCAGCAGCAGCAGCAGTCAAAGATTAAAAAATCCAAGAAAAAATCTAAAGAAATAACGATACAAGCTATAATAAGATCCAAATTTGCATCATTACCACCACCGAAAAACGATTTCGAAATTTTAGATCCAGATGAAGAAGAAGATGATGAAATAATCTCGAATTTGAAACATTCTTTGAATGATCAAGATAATTTACCATCAGATCGTGGCGAGTTAGAAAGATTAGCTAAAATACAACAAGAGAAAGAGTTCAAAGCTGCGTTGCTTAGAAGATCACAAGTTGTGCAAAAAGGCTTGAAAATACCCAACTTAGAAGATCTGGATGCTTTTGTTAATACTCCAACCGAAGATGATGAGTTAACGTTGCTTGTGAAAAAAGAAATGGTTAAATTGATCAGATCAGATTATGCAAAGGCTAATGGTATTGATGCTGGACATACCAAAGACCTAGATGATGTGTCAAGAGCCTTAGTTGCTGAAGAGATGAAACAGTTGATTGATGAAGAATCGTTATTGAGATTTCAAAATAAAATTGATGAGATTCTCAATGAGCAAGTTAGTGGCGACAAAAGTGAACTGAAACTCTCTGATGATGAGTATAATCACAGAGTTGCACAACTAGAAACATTAGTGGAAGAAACTAATCAATTACAAGAATCACTGGATCTGAAATTTGCTAAACACACCAAAGAAACCGAAGAACTGACTGAAAAAACTTCAAGTTTGCTGTCTGAGATTCAAACTGATGAGATTCAACTTGAAAGTTTTAGCTTCTTGTTGAACAACGAGCAGATCGCAGTTAAGTCACGAATCGAGTTTTTACAAGAGCAAGTTGACACTGTTGTGAAAATCGAAAATGTTGCAAAAGAGCGTTTTTTGAGCTTGAAAAGAGCAGTTGGAGAATGAATCTTCAGCAGCTAAAACTTTCCAATCATTTTCATTAAAGTGATTTGAAGTGTTGCAATGAAAATTTCTAAATTCGATGTGTTTTTGTTTACTTTTTGTTTTTTTTGAATATACAGCAAAAAATTCAAAATTTTGTAGAAATTAATAATAAAAATCATCAATTTCAGTGAATAAAAAAAACTCTTCTTTTTGCAAAGGAAAGTTGTCTCACAGCTTTAACACTCATCTATAAGTCAAGTGGCTACCAGAATGAGCACAAATCTGCTTTTTGTTCCGTACAGAAAAACTACAAGAATCGATTTTGGGCAACAATTAGGAAACATCATTGATGAAGAATACTATCAAACTTCAACCATCTTCCAGACCGATCTTCAAGAGATCGATACATTGAGAAATGACATTGTGGATTTACAAGTGTCTACACAAGATCTTGCCCTGTTGAAACGTTACTATCTTCATTTATCAACTTTAGAATACAAATTTCCTATTGATGTCGTCGAGTTTCCATGGTATGGCACAATAGGTTACAATGTCACTGGCCCTGTTAAACAAAAGTCTCTCCTTTTTGAAAGAGTTAACGTGATATACAACATTGCCTCACTTTTCACTCAATTGGCAATAAATGAAGATAGATCAAATGGGGAAGGATTGAAAAAAGCGTGTATTTATTTCCAATATGCTGCAACTTATTTTAAAATGATAAACAAACTTGTTGAAGATTGTGATTCACTTCCTCTAGATTTACAAAATGGAACTATTTCTACATTAGAAATTTTATGTTTAGCTCAAGCTCAAGAAATTTTCTGGCAAAAGGCTTCAATGGATAAATTGAAGGATTCTGTTGTCTCCAAGTTGGCTAGTCAAGTCTCTGACTTTTATGGTCAAACATTGTTGTGGGCTAATAAAGGAGAAGGTATAAGAAACGAGTGGATTCATCATATTACTGTGAAAAAGGCACATTTCGAAGCTGTTGCTCAATATAGAGCTTCTATAATTGCAGTTAATGCTTCAAAATATGGCGAAGAAGTTGCAAGATTGGAGAGAGCTAAAAAGATTATTGAGTCAGTATCTACAAATCTAAAGTTTGTTAATGAGGTTGTCTCAAGTGATTTTAATGGTTTAAAGAAAGTTGTCTTGGAGACTTTGAAACATGCTGAAAAGGACAACGATTTAATCTATTTGCAACATGTACCAACCAATGTTTCTGATGTTGTCAAAATGTCTGGTGTCAAACACTTGGATATTTCAGATATGGAAACCCCTTTTAAAACAATTGAAAAAGGTGGATTTGGAAGCTTATTATTTAAAAGCTTGCTGCCATTCAAAGTTATTCAAATATCACAAGCATTTAAGCAAAGACAAGAGGCCTATGTAAATGATCATTTAGCTACACCAATCAAAGCATTGAATAGCATATTAGACAGATTTATTGCAGAAAGAGATATCATGAGCTCAGTTGACAAATATACTAATAATAACAAATTTACCAAAACTATTGAAGTTCCAGAAATTTTAATTCAATATAATGAAGAGATAAAAGCTCAAGGTGGACTGCTCAAACTAAAAGAAATTATTAAAGATGTGACAAAATTAGCCATTGAAAGCGATAGATTAATCGAGGGTTGTAATGAGAGACTAAGAATTGAACATGAAGAAGATGAAATGATGAGATTCAAACAAGGAGCTAAACATTGGACAAGACCAACATCTTCTGAAGCAAATGCCAATTTAGTGGCAAGAATTAAAGAATTGACAAACTATTTAAATCAAGCAAAACATGGAGATGAAGTTGTTAAACAACAATTTTATGAAATTGAAGATAATTTAAATATACTTGGAGTCGAGAATGCTAAAGATATAATGAAATATTTACCTTCATATAATGATCAATCTCAAACGGTTGATCCAGAAATTAGAAGAATTGCTATTGGATTAAGAGAATTAACGAATAAAGTTAGAACAATTAAACAAGAACGTGATAATTTTATTGAAAGTCTTGAAATGAAATCAATGCAATTTAATATTTTACCAAAAATTATTTCAAAGTATAAAATTATTCAATTAAATAATGGTAGTACAACTTTAAAGCCAGAAGATTTTGAAGATGTTTATACTGAACATTTGAAAAATTTTAATAAAGATCTTGAATGGATAAATAAACAGAAACTGATTCAAAAGGAGATTGAAGATAAGATTGATTTGAAAAACAGAGAGCTTATGAAAAAAACAAGTGGACAGGATAATAAACCAAGTAGTGCATTTGAAAGAAAATTAAAAGAGTTCAGCTCAACTTTTGCCAAGTATAAAGAATTATTATTCAATTTATCTCAAGGATTGAATTTTTATAATGAATTTATGACCAATTGTAATGCCTTGATTAAAGATTGTGATGATTTTGTTTATGGAAGAAGATGTGAAGCTCGTGATATTGAAATGGAATTGAATACAAAATTTGAAAATTTACAAATCAATAAATCAAGTCCTAAACCTTCTGATTATGATAATACTAATGGTAATACCAATGAAAGTTTTACAGAAATTAAGGCACCAAAAGCGATTTCATTGAAAAAGTCTACACCAAAAACATGGACAGAAGGTTCAAGTATTAAGTTCACCTGAGGTTAGTTTTTTTATATACAATTACTAATTAAGCACCTTCTTGAGATTTCAACCATTCTTCGTAAGCCCTTTTCTTTTTGCCTCTATTCAAATTTGAACGATGTCTTTTACTTTGTGAATGTTTTTTCCAACCTTCTTCACCAATTAAAATTAGCGGTTCATTGGTGTTCCCATCGATACATACATCACATTTGATGTGTTTCCATTGGTTTTTATCAAATTTCGGAGAATCTAGCTCCTCATCTTTGGGTAGCATTGCTTTCAAATGATCATTTGCAGCCTGATCAATGGTGAAAGGTTCATCATTTAAAAATTCTTTTGTAATTAATTCACCTCTTTTAGAAACATTTTCATTCCAATTTGATAAATCTGTTGAATCCAATAAGAAAAGTTTCCCACAATTAACAAAATTGTGTTTCCCTTCTTTCAACAAGTCCAAAGCAAGAGAATTTTTAATCCATTTTATTTGTCGTTTAGCATATTGTCTAGTTCTAATCTTCATATCTTCCACACTTTTCTTGAAATCATTTGGATCTTGTGATTTCAGCCATGGTAAGAATTCTTTAAATCCAATCACTTGCCATATTCCTCTTTCTAAATCTGGTTCAGGTGTAGTTGATGAAAACTTAGAATAAAGTTGGTTTATTTCTTCTAAACCACCAGTTTTCAACATCGTATCGACTCTATCATTTAATCTAGTGTCAAGGACTGGTTTATCAGCATAAACCCAAAAGAATAATGTGTTGTATTTTAATGAAGATGATTTGGATCTTTCCTCGGTTTGATGTTTGTAATGTTCACTTGCTGTTTTCTTAGTTTTAAAATAAATTTCTAAAGCTCTTCGTATTCTTCTTGTATCATTTGGATGGAATTTATGTGCAACCAAAGGATCAAATTTTTGTAAAGTTGCAAACAGTTGTTCGGGAGGCTGATCCAACTGATCCTGTTCTTCTTGAGTTAGATTCGAAGCAGTATTTTCAGAATCAGACTGTGGATCAGTGGTGGCTTGTATGGTCTTGTTATTGAACAACAAAGATGTCAGATAGTAATGTGTTCCACCAACAATTATGGGTAGTTTCCCTCTGCTGTGTATATCGTCTATAGCTTCAGTAGCTTCTTTGTTAAACCTGTGAATAAAATACTCGTCTGACCAGTCGGTGTGGTTCATAACGTGATGTGGCACTCCTTCTCTCTCTTCCATAGGATGCTTATTAGTGATGATATCCACCCCTTTGTACATCTGCATCGAGTCTGCATTGATGACTTCTCCATCAAACTTCTTTGCCAGCTGGATACTCAACTACAAAAAAAAAGGTTATTATATCGGAGAAAGACTAAATAATGTGTTTAAACCTACCTGCGACTTCCCAACTCCTGTTGTCCCCACGATGACAACAACATTTTTCTTCGCCATTCTGAACGCACGAAGCATCAGTTTTGGTTTAATTATTCAATTCCAATTTTTTTTTTTTTTTTTTTTTTTTTCAATATGTAGAAGCAAAATAAATTTCTGAAATTTCTTACGTGGTTTTTTCTAACTTTGAAAACACAACTTTACCACACAAAAACTCACTGTTTTCAAGTCCGGAGAGCATCAATTGTTGCACCAACACAAAATGCGCAGCTTATATTTGCTACTACTTTTTTTCCTTGCTCTTTTGGTGTCCTGTGAGCGTGATTATTACGAAGTGCTAGGTGTCAAAAAACAGGCGTCTGAGAAAGAGATCAAGAGTGCGTATAGGGCACTCAGTAAAAAATACCATCCAGATAAAAACCCAGGAGATGAGGAAGCACATTTTAAATTTATTGAAGTTGGTGAGGCGTATGAGGTGCTAACTGATAAGAGCAAAAGAGAAATATATGATAGACATGGCCATGAAGGTTTGAAGAATGGTGGTAATGGAGGAGGAGGAGGTGGAGGTAATCCCTTTGAAGGATTTGGTGGATTTGGAGGGTTTGATTTTGGAGGGTTTGGTGGATTTGGCGGGTTTGGAGGATTTGGTGGGGATAATAACCAAAAACGTCGTGGAAATAATGCAGATGTTAGAGTTGATCTCACTTTGAAAGAATTCTACACTGGGTTGGACTTTTCTTTCACAGTGGAAATGCAGAATATCTGTGACCATTGTGCAGGAACTGGTTCTTCAGATGGTAAAAAACATACATGTACTGCATGTAAAGGTCAAGGACAAAAAATTGTTGAGAGACAGATTCATCCAGGAATGTTCCAAAGATTCCAAACTACATGTGATAAATGTGGAGGTAAAGGAAATGTCATTACTTCTAAATGTAAACATTGTCATGGAAATGGTGTCTTCAGAGGGGAGAGAAAATATAACTTCTATATTGAACCAGGTACACCTAGAGAATTTGTACATAAATTGGAGAATGAAGGTGACAAGAGTCCTGATTGGGAAGCTGGTGATATGCACATTCATTTGTTTGAAAAACCAGATGGTAATTTAGGTTACCGTCGTAGAGTTCATGATTTATACCGTACAGAACCAATCACGCTGAAAGAAGCAATAAATGGAGGTTGGAGTAGAGAAATTGCAACATTCGATCATGACTCTAACCTTCTGTTATCAAGAAAACAAGGTGAAATGATATATGATGGGCAAGTCGAGATAATAAAAGATAGAGGAATGCCTATATTAGAAGGTGCTCGTGAATTTGGTGATTTGATCATTGAATATAAAATTATTTATCCAATTGGTGCTACAGGCAATAAAAAATTGAAAATTAACTAGAATCGGTGAATACATTTATATTAAACTATATAATCCTCATCATACACTAATCATTGATTTCAAATAATTCCAATAATTTTCTCTAATTGTGTCATATTTCGTAGCCAATAAGTCATATGATCTGATGGCCAACGCAGGATTTTTCTGTATATAAATCTTGCAAAGTATCTCCAAAGCAGGAACAGAAACAATCTCTGGTTCTTGTTCATTATTCTCAACATCAGCATAAGATATTATGAAATCTTTCAATTCACTAATATCTTTTTTGAAAAACACATGTAATCCAGTCAAATAATTCCATGAACTAACGTTATGTGGAGCCCTAGCTATCTGTTCCATAGTAAACTGTTTTTCAATTTCAAACGTCTTTTCGTCATTAACATGACTTATAACAAAAAATCTATGAGTCCAAGCTGAATTATTATAAACATCTTCACCAATAAACTTATCAACAAACGCCATTTCATACTTAAACTCATTCAACACTTTCACAAGCCATTTTCTATATGACCAAACATGATAATTCTTGGAATCTTCTTCAATTATTGCCTCAATCAATGGGAATTCTCTTTTAATATCATACTTATCAACACCATATAATTTAATCAACAACTGTCTATAATTCCAAATCTGATAATTTTTCAAGTTCTCTAAAGCAACATTCTCAACCCAATCCAATTCTTCAATCACATCTTTATTCAAATTGACTATATTATCATAACGATACTCCCATGCAGTATAATTTGCAGGATTTAAACGTAAAGCATCTTCCGTTAGCGCAATTGCTCGCTCAGAATACTCATATTTACCCATAAGAGTCGCTAGTAGTCCATACACGGTTTTGAATTCATCTGTGTACATTATTTGTGCAACATTGTTGTCACTAATATCAATTTGTTGTGGTGTCAGATCAGAATAATCGAATTTGTTCTAAAAAAAAAAATAAATGAAAAAAAGGTTAGTTTTACTGATTCAAACAAAAAACCGGGTACACCAAATTACCATTTTTGACTTTAATATTTAGTTCTCTTGAACTTCTTTAAGTTGGTTTTAACTTGAACAAAATTTGGAAGTTTTTTGAAATTTTTTTATGATTTTCTTTGAGAATTGATATTAATGAAAATTAGTTTCAAACATTTAGGAAATTACTGTTTTAAGCTTAAAGAATTGAATCGACTCGATTATTTAAATTTTAAATAATTCTTTGCTTAGATGATAGTTACATACCAGGTTTAAGTATGTTGATTAATTAGTTTTTGAAGTTTTTCATCAAGTTTTCTATCATCAAAAACCAATTCAGTGAATCTACATTGTACAATGAATTAAATATGCAGGATCTGGTTCTTAATATGCTATTATTATAATTCTATGTACAAATCTATTATAAACTAACTATGTTCACGCTTAACAACTTCTTCACACCTAACACATAAACTTTCTTCATCAACAGAATTAAATTTCCAACATCTTGGACATTTCGAATCAGTTGCAGGGACAACTGAAATTTCTAATTCTTCGTTATCAATAATAACTGTTTTTTTATAATTGTATTTTGTATCATTAATTGTTGGTTGATTGATTGAAACTTTTGATACTAAAAAATAATCTGAAATTTCAAACTCACCATGTTTTGATAATATTTGAAACAAATTTGAATCTGATTTTTGGAAATTTATGAAAACTTGAGTTTCTGTTGATGTTTTAATTAATTTATCTTGTTTTCTTCCAATTTGAATTAAATTTTGTAATTCATTTTTAATTTGAAAAATTTTATCAAATTCATTTGCTATAATCTTATTATGATAATTAAGTGATAAATTATTCCAACCATATAAAAATGGAGATTCAATAGATTTTTTAATCCAATGATTTGTAACATCCCAAACTTCTTGAGTTAATAATGGGATAATTGGTGATAAAATTGATACATAAGTTTTCAAAATTTCCACCAAAACAGTTTGCGAAGAACAACGAGCATGATTATCCATAGAGTTTGAATATAATCTATCTTTAATGATATCAAAATAAATTGCAGATAGATCATTATTCAAATGATATGTTATTAATTTGATCACTTTATTGAAATTGAACTCTTTATAACTTAAATCAACTTCTTTTGATAGTTCAACTAATTTATGTAATGCAAATTTATCAATTTGGTTCAAATCATCATATGGAACAATTTGATTTGATTCAAACCCATTCAAATTTCCCAACATAAAATTAAAACTTATTCTAAATTTTTTCAAAGAATCACCAACTCTTTTTAGAACCGTTGGTCCTAAAGTAACATCGGTAGTATAATCCGATTGCGCAGCCCATAATCTTAAACCATCTACCCCAACTGCAGGTAGGCCATTCTCACCTTTAATAACCGCGATTGGTGACACTGTATTACCAATTGATTTTGACATTTTTTGTCCATTTTCATCTAATGTAAAACCGTGTGTAATGACTGTTTTATATGGAGGTGTAATTTCATCTTGAGATTGAGCTGATGCAATTTTAGTTAATATTGAAGATTGGAACCAACCTCTATGTTGATCTGAACCTTCTAAATAAACATCTGCTAAGTAATCTCTTTTTAAATTATTTTTTTCAATAAAATCAGAAATTACTGACCATGAAGTACCACTATCAAACCAAACGTCCATTGTATCTTTACACTTATAATATTGTAAGCCTTTACCTTTATGAGATTCAGGTAACCATCTTTCAATGTTCTCTTCAATTTCAAACCAGGCATCAGTACCTAATTCATCAATTTTATTAATGATATGTTTAACAGATTCAACATCCATTATAATATCATTTTCATTCGATTTTGAATATAGAGCAGGAATTGGAACACCCCATGATCTTTGTCTTGAAATACACCATTCATTTCTATTCTTAATAAAAGTTGATAATCTATTTGCACCTTTTTCAGGAACAAATTTAACTTGAGACAATGAATTTAAAGTTGTGTTTTTAATTTCACCAACATTTGCAAACCATTGTGGAGTAGATCTAATGATGATTGGTTTTTTCGATCTCCAATCATAAGGATATGAATGGATATAATTATCATCAATTTTATAAATCATATTGTTTGAATCCAATAGCTCAAGCATCAATTTGGTTCCATCACCTAAAACTCGTTTACCAATTAATGTTTCAAAACCTTGAGGAACTTCATCAGTATATTTCCCATAATCATTAACAGGAGAATAAATTTCCAAATTATTTTTCAAGCCAATAAAATAATCATCGTTACCATGTCCTGGTGCTGTATGAACCAAACCAGTACCAGCAGTACTAATGACATGATCACCATGTAAGATTGGAAATCCTTTAATTTTAGAGATTGGATTTGTATAAGTTGAATCGAGTAATAATCCACCAGGGAAAATGATATCAGTTTTAATGAAATTTGGATTCAATAATAATAGTTGATCAACTAAAGAATTAGCCACAATTAAGTGTTCATCTGTACTATTATTTTTGATGATAGTATATTCAAAATTCTCATTGATACAAATAGCTCTATTTGAAGCAATAGTCCAAGGAGTAGAAGTCCAAATCAACACACTTAATTTATTCAAATTTAAATCATGCTGATTTAAGAATGTACTGAAATTTGATGAGATTGAAGATAACGGAAATTTCAAATATGCAGCAGTTGATCTATGAGATTCATTATATTCTAATTCACCTTCTGCTAATGCAGTATGAGTTTCACAACCCCAAAATACAGGTTTTCTTTGTCTTTTAATCAATTTTTTTTCAATCATTGTTAAAAATATTTTCAATTGATTAATTTCATAATCATGGTTCATTGTAATATATGGATCATTAAAATCAGTTAAAATTGCAAATTTCGAAAAAGTTGATTTTTGTAAATCTATAGTTTTAAGAGCATGATTTCTTGCAATTGATCTAATTTCTTTCACTGAGAGGGAAATTGAAGGATCTTTTTTCAATTTTTTAGATAATGTCTCTAAAGCTTTCAATTCAATAGGTAAACCATGACAATCCCAACCTGGTTTATAAAAAACAGTTTTACCTTTGATTAGATTGTATCTTAAAATAATGTCTTTAAGGATTTTGTTGAGTGCATGTCCCAAATGCAAGTCCCCGTTAGCGTACGGAGGTCCATCATGGAATATAAACACATTATCCTTGTTTGTAGAAAGTGCTTTGAGCTGTTCTTTGTACAACAATTCCGATGTTCTTGGGATCAGATCCTGCAGGGATTTCTCGTAGTTTGATCTCTTGGGGAGGTCTGTGTGTGGCAGTCTGAGTGTCTTGGAGTATTTGTGTGCGACATCGCTGTAAAAGCGTCGCATTGTTTTCCAATTGTTTTGATTTTGGAGCCTATTTTCCAAATTTTCCAAATTTCCAACATGACGCAGATATTTTTGGTGAAAAATCGTCGAGTGAAAAAATTTTAGGAAAGAAAAAAATTATTCAACTTTTCAAGAAGTGAAGAGTGAAGAACAAGACCGAAAAAGACGAGATGCCAGTTGATTTAGAGAAATTAGCCAAGTTGCAAAAACAAGGAAACTCCAAAATTGGAGGTGTCAGAAGAAAAACCACCAAAAAAAACACCAAACCAATCGCAGACGATTCTAAATTACAAGCAACTTTACAGAAATTAAACGTCCAAACTTTGGAAGGTGTTGAAGAAGCCAACTTCTTCAAAGACGACGGGAAAGTCTTGCATTTCAACAGAGTCGGTGTCCAAACTGCTCCTCAACACAACACATACGGTTTCTACGGTATCCCACAAGAAAAAGCCATCACTGAATTGATTCCAGGTATTATCCCACAATTAGGTGCTGAAAACTTGGATATTTTGACCAAATTGGCTGCTCAATTGCAAAGCCAACAAGCTGCTGCTGCTTCTGCTGCCGGTGGTGCTTCTGCTGCTGAAATCAAAGCTGATGATGCTGGAATCCCAGATTTGGTTGAAGGTGAAAACTTTGAAGCTCAAGTTGAGTAAGTTTAAGAATTTATTCTGTATACAGCTGTAATAATTTATCATCATCATTTAGACCAGTTTTACTGTTTACCTATGTATTTACTCCAACAACTTGCACAATCCACATTGCAAAGTACTTACTACTTACTATTTACATATGTAAAGAACAAATGTCCTAATCTGGTAGATTGCCTCATCAGCTAATTATCTACATAATTATGTAGCAATATGATACATAATTAATAAATTCTTATCCTGTTTTCTGCCCCCTTCTTAGCAAAAAAAAAAAAAAAAAGGGTATATAAATACTGATTACATTCCTAGTTTTATCTACTGATCAATTGACCAGGAATCCACACACAATGTTAACTAAATCAATTGATGCTTCAAAATTAAAGGATACAATCTTATCCAAAACTCACTACCATAAATTAAAAGCTTCTTCCAATGCAATTGAGTCAAACTTGGATGAATATTTCCAATCACAAAACAAGTTTGAAATCCCTAAAAAAGGCTTAGGAACCGATCTATCATTCAATTTAATCAACAATGATTTAAAATTAGATGGTGAACCAACTTTAAATTTGGCCAGTTTTGTTAATACTTTTGCATCAAATAATGCTAAAAAATTAATTGCTAGTAATTTGGTTAAAAATTTGGCTGATGCTGATGAATATCCAGTTTTAATGGATCTTACAAATAGAAATGTTTCAATTTTAGGGAAATTATGGAATGGAGATTTTAGTTCAAATGATTCCAAAAGTTATCCAATTGGTACTGCAACAACTGGTTCATCAGAAGCAATTATGTTGGGTGGTTTAGCTATGAAGAAGAAATGGCAAGCTAAAATGAAGGCTGCTGGTAAAGATTATTATAAGCCAAATATTTTGATGGGTTCAAATGCTCAAGTTGCTTTAGAAAAATTTGCAAGATATTTTGATGTTGAAGCAAGATTGATTCCTGTTTCAGAAGAATCAAATCATATTTTGGATTTAACCAAGATTGAAGAAAATGTTGATGAAAATACAATTGGTATATTTGTTATTATGGGATCAACTTATACTGGAGGTTTTGAAGATGTTGCAGGAGTTTGTAAAATTTTAGATGATATTGAAAAAAAAACCGGTATTTCAGTTCCAATTCATGTTGATGGAGCATCTGGTGGATTTGTTGCACCATTTTTATTCCCAGATTTGAAATGGGATTTTAGAGTTGATCGTGTTGTTTCAATTAATACATCTGGACATAAATTTGGATTAACAACTGCTGGATTAGGTTGGATTATTTGGAGAAATGAAAGTTATTTACCAAAAGAATTAATTTTCCAATTACGTTATTTAGGTAGTGTTGAAGATAGTTATACTTTGAATTTTTCAAGACCTGGATTCCAATCTGTTCATCAATATTATAATTTTCTAAAAATGGGTGAAGAAGGTTATAAAATAATTCATCATAGTTCTTTAAGAAATGCAAGATTATTATCTGTTGAATTAGAAAAAACTGGATATTTTGAATGTGTTTCAAATATTCATAGAAAAAAGGGTGATTTTAAATTTAATTCTAATGGTGTTCATGAAGATATTGAAAAAGAAGATACTTATTATAATTATGGATTACCAGTTACTGCTTTCAAATTTAGAAAAGAATTTGTTGAACAATATCCAGCAGTTCCGCAATCTTTAGTTTCTACATTATTAAGAAATAATGGATGGATTATTCCTAATTATCCATTACCTCCAACTGAAGATGATACTGAAATCTTAAGAGTTGTTGTGAGATATGAATTGACTGATGATTTGTTGTTCAAATTGATTAAAGATATCAAACAAGTGGTTGGTACATTAATTAAAACCACAGAGTTTTACACCAAATCTTTGGAGACTAAAGACTCAAATAAACGAGATGATTATATTTATGAGGTTTTATCGTTGATTGCCAGTGGAGGTGCTGAGGATGAAGACTACTTAAAAAAGATCCGTGACCATGCAAAGAACGAGCATAGCACATTCAAGGGAACTTGTTGAAACTTGATTATAGGACCGGCTATATAGATCTGTGTAATCTATTATGTAACCCGCTTATTAATACATTATCTAATAATTATTAATCAACTGTGGCGTAAAAAAACTTAAAGCCCCAATTGAGGAAAAAAGCGACACAGCACGTGACTTGACAGCATTTCAGCGATAAATTTTGATTCTTCTTTTAATGAACATTGAACAATAAAGAGTTGAAGTCTGAATAATGATTCAAAGTTTGAATGGATTCAGGAATGAAATGGATTATATATGGGATTGAATATGTTCAGGCGTAGTGGCAGTTGAATGTCTTGTTGTTGTAGAGATGTAGTTCAATTGGTGCTCAAAACCAATGGAAACAACACCAATTTTGCAGCAATCTCAAACTTCAATATTCTATTTGGCACAATTATCTCATATAATAATAATAAAACCCTGATTGATCTGAATCATCAGCTTTGTCAGCTAGTTGATTTATACATCAATATTAATAAAGTACGTCAACAACTGTCATTCCACTGTGACTCACTACGTACTCAAGCTGCTGCTCAACTCAACATTCAGTTTTATTAATAACAAGAATTTAATCATTTTCATCAATATTATTTATTAATCACCAACTGTGGTTCTTTTCATCTGCATTTTACATCGACTCTTCCCTTTTCCAGGTTCCTTCATTATATTTATATCATCAATCATCTGCCCAGCTGATTCAATTACCAGCGCTTGTTGCACCTTTCTTAGCTGTGTTGTGTTGTGACTGATCGTCCCATTTCTTTTGCAGTGCTGCACTATCAAACTCCTACAACGGGGCAGCTATTCATTTCAATAATTTAACCAAGTATGTGAAAAGATCTAAGAAGCATGTTTAAGATACTCACTCACTCATCTTTCTTCTTTCATTCTGTTGTTGCACTCAATAGACTGGGGAAAATGAAGAATGAGATGGATGATGAAGGTACCATTAATATTCATATTTTCAAATTTCTATCAAATACTAACTTAAATACCCAGAATTCAAGAATCTATTGGATCACATACATGACAGAATGACTAGTCATAACTCGCCGTCAATAAATAACTTGGTCAATAATGATTACTCCGATCCCACAACAACAGCTGCAGATAACAATACAACAAATACAAATACAAATACAAATACAAATACAAATACAAATACAACAACACCAGCTACTACTACTACTACTACAACTACAACAACTACTACAACAAATAACACTATTTCAAATAATCTAGATGAAGATGAAGATAGAAAATTCCTTAGAGCTGCTGCTGAAGCAATAGTAGCTACATCTGTAAATAATCAAATGGATCCAACCATTTTAGAACTACTTAAAAGAATTCAATATGCTCAAAATTCACCAGCAACTTCAACTCCTTCTTCAATAACTAATTTGAATAGTTCATATACTGCATCTCCATTAATTACAAACAATAATATATCACTGGAATCAAACGAGGCAAAATATAATTCAATCAAAGATACAATATCAAATTATTCAACTTTAGGTATAAATTTTGACCAACTCAATTCAATTTCAAATCAATCATCAGCAATTAATTCTAAAATATCATCAACTTCATCAACAATACATAACACTACATTTGATCAATGGAATTTAAATTCAACAATCCCAATATCAAGATCAAATTCAATATCATCAATATCATCAAACCCTAAATCAACAACAGATTCAAAATCATTAGATGATCAATCAGAAAAACCATTTATTTGTGAACATTGTACGTTATCATTTCGTCGGTCAAGTGATTTAAGACGACATCAACGTGCTCATTTACCTGTATTACCTCATATATGTGATCGATGTGGGAAAGGTTTTGCAAGAAAAGATGCATTGAAAAGACATAGTGATACTTTGACATGTAAAAGAAATAGAGAAAGGTTGTTGAGTAGTGGTGGGGATTTAGAGTTGTTACAAAAGATAAGTAAGAAATGATCGCTTAGATCAGTCAGGATTTCATGAATGATTTTATGATTAATTAAAGTTTTAGTTCTTTTTAAATGTGTTTTTTTATTTCAATGAGGTTTTCTAATATTCAATAACTTATTATATAAAAATTAATAATAATTATAAAGCTGTACATACTGTATTAAACATAAAAAATTTAAAGTATACTAAAATTTGAATAAATTAATGATTTAAAATTATTATTAATTTTAATTAATTCATAGTTATTAATATTAAAATTATTAATTTTTAAATTATCAATAATAAAATTCAAATTATTAATTGATAAACCTGTAATTGCATTCCATTCAATCAATGATTTATTTAAAATTTTGATTAAAATTCCAATAATTATATGTTTTATATTTAATTCATTATTATTTTGGTCATTAGAGTCATTATGGTCATTAAGTTCATTATCATTAGTGTTCATATTAGTTAAATATCTTTTTAATAATATAACTAATTTTTCAAAATTTATTAAATTTAAATCACATCGTTTAAATAAAATAATTATGAAATTATTAATCTTATTAAATTCATTTAAATCTAATTCATCAAATTCATTTTCCATTATGATATTTTCAATGATATAATTAATTAAAAATTGGAAGATTATTTGTTTTTCTTGTTTGATGTTTATTTCAATATTGTTTTCTATGATATCTGGTGGAGTTGGCATTTCTGGATAAAAGGAGAGATTTTCTGGAGAATAGACTGACATAACTTCTGTTTTTATAATCTAGTCTGGTGTTGAACTCCTGAATTTTCTGATCTTGTTATAAATTAATTGTAATTTATAAAGATCATAGATGATGAATCATTTTGAAATTTGAAATTTGAATATTATTAGGGGAAAAATTTAAAAAAAGTGCCTTACGCTGACTGACGGATTAGTCATAACTTTTTTTGATTGTGAGTTCGATCCTGAATTGGGGCAGTTAGTTATAAAATTTCAAAACTTTCAAAAATTAAATATCCAAAAAATTATCCAAAAAAAGAGAATTACCAAAAACAGAAATTTCATTATAAAATTTCCCAAAATTGCAATTTTTCTAGTGTTTTTTTTTTTTTCTTTTTTGAAATCTTGATTTTTTCAGGGATTTTCCAAAATTATTAAAATTAAAATTAAAATTTAACAGAAATATTCCTTTTTATATCAATCTTTGATCAATCAATCTGTGTTTTTTTTTTTTTTTTTGTTTTCTATCACTTCAATCATATCCTGGATTTCTTAGAACAATTCCAAGGTGTTTTCCATTCTCAAAAATTAAAAAAAAAAATGGCAAATTTTAACGATTTTGATCATCAATTCAAACAACTAAACTCATCATCTGTATGTGACTCAATCAATCCAAATTTCAATGTCAATTATAATGATAAACAGTCAACTCAGAATAATACCAATACTAAAAGCTTACATTCATTAGCTGCATTACAGAATGATGTTTTAACAAACCATATGATACATAAGATGTATTCTAATAAAAACCTGTCGAGTTTACCAAATAATGAAAGAATTAGAAATTTATCATGGAGATTGAATTCTTTAAAAGAAGCTAATAACTACAAAATCAGATCCAGAGCTGGATCTAAACCATCCAATACAGCCAATAAAAATACAATGAAAACCAAAAAGAAGAAATCAATTAATGATCCAATAGATGATGAATTCGATTATGTCGCTCATATTAAAAAGATCTCTCAAGAAGAATTCTTACCAAATTATAACAATTTTGAACAACCAATATCATCAAACAGTTCTAATAACAATAACAATAACAATAACAATAACAATAACAATAACAATAACAATAACAATAACACAAATTTCTCAAATTATTTAAATTCTTTAGAATCCACCATACTAGATACATCTCCAACTTCATCAACATCAACAGCAGCATCAATATCAACAGCAACAACAGCAACTACAACAACTATCCCTACAACAACCATCCCATTTGATTTTAACAAACGTTCATCATCAACATTTTCATCTTCAATTTCAACAATTCCAAATTCATTACCAACTCATTCATCATTTGGAAATTTCCCTAATCATCATAATACTTCTTCTTCATTATCATCATTATCATCTTCTGCATCATCAAATTTACACACTTCAAATTCAACAACAATAATAACTTGTTCAAATTGTCATACTAATACAACACCATTATGGAGACGTTCTTCAAATGGTGAGATTTTATGTAATGCATGTGGACTTTTTTATAAATTACATGGAGTAATTAGACCAGTTCCAATAGAGAAAAAATTAGAAAATTTTAAAAATTTAGAATCATCATCATCATTTAATCAATTTATTAATTCAAATAAAAATAATAAACAAGATTTAAATAATCAATTTCAAAAATTTACTCCTTCTATGGTTAATAATAATTATGAAAGTTTAATTTCCAGGAATGAACAAAATTTGATGATTAATAATAATAATATCAATAATAATAATAATAATTATATAAATATGAATATGAATATGAATATGAATATGAATATGAATGAAAATGATAAAATGCCGGATTTGGATTTGAATGATTATTTGAAAAATGATGGAGATTGGGATTGGTTGAAAATGGGGATTTAAAATGATACAATTTATATCTTTTTTTAATGGTTTGATTTGGTTTTGCGTATACAATTTTTTTTTTTCTTCATTATGATTGTGATTATGATTATTTAATATGGGTTTACTAGATTTTTTATTTACTTTAAAATTTTAATTACAGGGGTTTTTTCAAATTGTTTGATTTTATGATAATAATATATATATAAATTATGTAGATTTCACTGCAAATTGTAAAGATATGTAAAATAATATTGTAACAAAAACTCTTTCTTTTTCTTTTTCTTTCTTTTAAAAAATTGTATACTTATAATTGTCTAAATTTAAGATTTTTTTTTAAATAATCCAAATTTCTTCTTCTTCTTTTTTTGTTTAATTTCTTCATTAGCTGTTTCTTTTTCTTCCCCAACTATTCCACCCAATGGTTTTGCTTCAACTTCTAATTCATTGCTATTAACTGGTTTCCATTCTTCATTTAAAGAATTTGGTGAATCTTTAAATGATGATGATGAAGGTTGTTGTTGTTGTTGATTTGAAGGAGGTGGAGTAAATGATTGTAATGGTGGTTGTTGTAATGGTGAAGGTTGAGAAAACTGTTGATTTGATTGTAATTGATTCAAACTAGATGTAGAAGGTGGTGATTGTAATACGGGTTGTTGTTGTTGCTGTTGCTGTTGGTTTAATTGTGGGACTGAATGTTGATGTTGTAATGGATGAACAGCAACCGGTCTTTGGACTTGTAAACCAGGAGTGTTATACCCATTTCTAACCCTTCCATTCATATTCATACCACTATTTGGTCCTGTTGATCCAGGTAAGAAATTTTCAACATTTTGAGTATTGATTGGAAATGAAGATTTTCTATTCTTTCTTGAAGTTTTAGTAAAAGAACTATAATCTGGATTCCCAGTATGTAAATTGAAATTTTCAAATGATGAAACTCTATGAGGTTTTAATTGTGGTTGTTGTAAAGAATGAGATTGAAATCCTGGTTGTAATTGTTGCTGCTGCTGTTGCTGCTGTTGTTGTTGTTGATGGATTTGAGGTCTTGAACCATTTCCATTATTATACAACTGTTGCTGAGGTGGCTGTTGTTGGGCTTGAGGATGATATTGCTGAGCACCTTGTGGTCTGTTGTTGTTGTTGTTAGTCATGTTATTAGAATTCAATTGCATTAATTTTTTATTCAATTCAATTTCTTTAGAATATAACAACATTTCCTTCTTTTTCAATTCAATTTCTTTATTATTCAATTCTTTATCTTTATCATTTGAGTAAACAACAGTTGTATTAACTGAAGTGTTATGTAAATCTGATGAAGTACTTAAATGCGAAGTATTACCCATATCTGATGAATCAACATTGACATTATCTAATTGAGTGCTTAAAATTGCAACATCAGTTAAATCTTTTAGATCTGGAGTACTTGAATCATGATCAATATTGTTTGAATTTTTTAAAACTTGAATTTGATTTAAAGCATCAGATAATTCTTTTGATAATTGATTATTAGTGTTTTGTAAATCAGTTAATTTTTGTAATGTTTCATTTTCTTTAAATTTTAATGAATTGAAATCATCAAACAATTTTTTAAATTCTGATTCTTTAATTTCTAATTTTGAATTTAATAATGAATTTTCTTGTGTTAAATTTTCAATCAAATTTTGTTGTTGTTGTTGAGATTGAAATCTTGTGAAAAAAACTTTTGGATTTGATTCATTATTTTCAGTTGAATTAAATTTATCTAATTGACAAATAGTTGCATACAAGAATTCCAAATATGGGGTCTTAATACCATAATCATCTGCTAATAAAATCGGTTGTAATAATAACATATCAATATCCAAATCTTTTTGATAATAAAAATTATAAAAGAATTTTGGTGAATTTAAATACTTCACAATATCATTATTTGGAGTTGTATTTAACGGATATTGGGTTTCCCAAATGGATAATAATCCAGATTCGTTATCATATCCATTTGGTAATTTACAACCCATAGTTTTAGCCACTGTGATCAATTCCGTTACCAAGCCACTAATTAATGGTTTAGCTAAAATTTTTTCATTTAGATTTTTTGGAACAGATTCTTCAAATAAAATTAAAAGTGGATCAAAACAAATTTTTGGTAATGCTAAAGTCCATTGTTTAACTAAAAATTCCAAATAAGTTGAAGTTGTTGAAATTTTAAAATTTGATGAAGAGTTTAAGTTGATTGCATTTGAAAAAATTCTAACTAGACTGTTTAAATTAGAAGCAGTTATTGACGAGTAAGGGGAATTTGAGTTGTTTGATTCACCCAAGACAATTTCAATAGTTGATTGATTATTGATCCAAATAATTTCATTTGAGTTATTATTAGTTGGAGCAATTCTTAAATCAATGTTTGAAATAATTGAGAAAATTGATAGTTGTAATTCTTGAGGCAAACAATTCTTAATGAAAGGTTCTAAATTAATGAAACCCGAACTTTCAATTATTAAAATTGAAGTGTTTGATAAAAAGGGCAATAATTGATCCGCCAAAGTTGAAATCTCCTGCAGTGATGAACAACTGATCAGCAGGATATCAAACGCGGTTGATTTGGATAGTTCATCCACGGATGGTACCAAGTTTGGTAAATCATAAATCAGAGTGTTTGCAGAGTTTGGGGATGATGAAGATTTGAAATGCAGCGGTTTCTTAGGAAGCAATTGATTATTGATGACAACCGTGTTGAAACGCCCAGTTTTGTCGAGTTTTGCTAGATAAAAAAGCAAGTTGGGACTTGAGCCAATGGACAAGATGTTGAGTTTCTTAACCATTTTGTCTTGTAGTTTTAAAACTTTGTTTCAAAGCAGCAAATTAAAAAGTTAAATAATAAAATTGCTGAAGTTTGAAATTTTTTTTCTTCAAATTTGAAAACGCGGCAGTAAAATTTCAAACTTTAAAATTTAAATCGTGTTTTATTTATTCTTCAAATTTCAAATAATTTTCAAATAATTTTAATCTTGATGGAATTTGGAGTTTAAAACTACAAATGGGGAAAAAACAAATTTAAACCAACCAAATTCATGTATTTTTGAGATATTAAATTAAACCAACATTATATTATAGTAGTAATAAATAATAAATAATAAATACCAACCAATCAAGAGCATCAAAACCTTGGGATCAAAACACTCAGTGTTCTTAAAAACCTTCTTTCTCTCACTATCCTATTACAACGCAGCCCCAACTCATCATCATCCAACCCGGCAACTCCAACTGCAGAAGATCTGATCATATCCGTTCTTCTTCTTCTAGTGGTGGAAACTCTTTTAGTTTTGATCTTGTATTTTCTTGATCCTCGATGTATTATAGGAAGCTTGCGTTTTTTGATCACAATAGTGTTTTTCATGGAAGTAGAATAGTGGTGGTGTCGGAAGTGTTGGAGTGTGCATACACGGTATATTTTGCGTGCTAAACGTCTGAAGAATCTGAGACGAGATTGACGTGGAGGAGGAAGAGCCTTCATTCCTGTGGGTTTTTTTTCTTTCTAGTTTGGTTTGGTTTGGTTTGGTTTGGTTTGGTTTAAAGTTTAGTTTAAGAAGGGGATTAGAGCTGATGGATAGCTTTTTAAAGTGTTGCTTGACATTAGTTCAAAGAGAAGATTGAAGAAGACATTTCTCTAAACACAAGTTTTAAGAAACTTCAAGTTTCTGCCACAAAAATATTAAAGAAAAATTGATGAAAAATTTAAATTTTTGGTGGTTGAAAAACCCAGCGAGAAATGGACGTTGAAGCCGTGGAAAGACTGAATTCACTGCTTGTTTTGGTTCTGATTTACTGTTTGTTGTTGTTTTTTTTCCCAGGTGCTTTTTTCCCGTTGAATTTACTGCTTTGTTTGGGACTTATGGGATCATTATATAAAACAAGTTTTTTCAAAAACCACATTATGAGGAATTTGTTGTTCAGACATCCAGATCTCACGTCTAAAGAGAGACATTCCTTAATTGACTCGGTGCTTAGTTTGCAACAATATGAAGAAAGAACAAAATTATGGAATAATAAACGGAGATTTCAATTTAAAAAATTGTCTTATGATGATCAATATCAGGCAAAACAATTAGGTTATTTGGACAAGATTGAATCAATTGAATCTGGAATTTTCACTAATGCTCAATTATTGAATGATGTTGCTCAACATGCAATTAAAAAATTTGATATTTCTAAAGTTGAATTATCAAGTGGGAGTTATAAAGAAAATTCAAGAGTTATTGAATCATTATGTCATTTTGCCCGTGATTGGACTAGTTTAGGGGACTCAGAATATGAACCAATAATCAAACATATAGATGAATCAATTGAACAGTTTCATTCAAAAATAAATTCAGCAGCAGCAGATCGGTCAAAAACTTTAGTTCTTATACCTGGATCAGGTTTAGGGAAAGTTGCACATTATGTTGCCAATTTATCACCATCATTTGGCAGAGTGGAAACAATTGAATTTTCTCATTTAATGTATCTATGCAATGAATTCATTTATTCTACTGCTGCTGCTGAAAAACCATATAAAGTTTTACCATTTTTACATAATTATTCTAATCATTTCAATTTATCAAATCAATTAAAATCATTTGATATATCCAAAGGTTTAAAACAACCTTCAAATTTGAAATTAAATTATGGAGATTTTAGAAAATTTCAAATCAATAATGAATCTTTTTATAATCAAATCATTATAATAACATGTTTTTTCATTGATACAGCAGAAAATTTATTTGAATATTTCCAAACTATAGAAAGATTAATTGGAAATAAACCAGGTTTATGGATCAACGTTGGACCTTTAAAATATGGAACACAACCGAAAATTGAATTAAATTTCCAAGAATTAAAAGAATTAAGAAAATTAAGGAATTGGAACGATTTGAATTTTCAACCAAAAAATGCTCAAGATATTGAATTGACTGGTTATTTGACTGATAAACACGGGTTATGGCAAGGGTACTATGGACTAGCAAAATGGGCATCAACAAGAAACATTTAACTACAATTCTTATTATATTAATATTAATGTACATATTTTTCTTCTTTCAAAAGTTGTTAATCTATTTAGTCAATTCAGAACCTTTATTAATCTGAATTTTTTTATCTTCACCACCACTAACTATACCAACTGTAGACCAATCAACAGCAAAAACTTTATCTTTACCCTTTGGAGGTTGAGATTCTCTAACAATTGTGTGTAAAGCTTTTTCAGATCTAACATCCCAAACTTTAACAGTACCATCATGAGATGCAGAAGCAAACATATAATCATTATTTGGACAATTATCTAAAGAAACAACGAAATTTTTATGACCAATTAATTGAGATTGAGAAATTTTTGTAGCATTGGCTCTTGGATCATGTAATGTAATATGTCTTGCAGATGAACCACATGCCAAAAGATTTAATTTATCTAATGATGTGATTGATAATAATGAAAATCCAGTTGTTCTTGTATCAATACAACGAGATGTTATTAAATCCCATGTTTTAATTGTATGATCTTGTGACACTGAATATGCCACTGTTGAATCATTTGATGCAAATATTATATCTTCAACTGGTTGTTGATGACTTTCCAAGAATGATAATGGAGCACGTCTTCTAATTGTTGAATCTTTTAAAGCTAATTTTCTTCTTTTTTTAGCAGCAGTTGAAGTGATTGTATTATTTGGATCTGCAAAGACATCAATGGCAGTCATTTCTTTATAATTTGTTGACCAAAGACCAAGAGTGTTATCTGCACTGGCTGATAAGATTCTATTATTTTTAACAGCTAATGAATTGATTGTTGATTTATGACCATCTAAAATTGCCACAGTTTTACCTTCTGAGGCCTGGTCATCATCATCATCATCATCATCATCATCATCTTCTTCAATGCTCGATTGTCCAATTTTCCATAATCTAACTTGTCTATCTAAACCACCACTAATAACTCTATTTTCAGAAACAAATTTAACAGTTTTAATGGCACCAGAATGTCCACTAAATTGTTTTTCAACTTTCCCACTCATGTTATAAATTCTAACAATTCCATCATATGAACCACTTAAGATCTTGCTTGAATTGAGGGTGTCTAATGAAGAAACCCAATCTTCGTTATTAAAAGAGCCTAAAAATGATGGAGGTAAAACAGCTTTAGTATATTCCAAACTAAGGAATGCTTCACTGGACAACCCGTTCTGAGTCAAATAGTCTTCTAAAGAGGAGCGGAGTAACGTCCCATTAATCAAGAATTCAAATGGAGTTGGTTGTGTTTCTTCTTCATCTTCATCACCATTTTGTTGTTTGATTAGATGGTTGATAATCTCTGAAAGTCCAAATCTTTTCAGCGAGATCGGCACAAAAAGCGGAGTGTCGTCAACATGCAATTTTTGGTCTTGTTCTTTGGTAAAGAATCTGATTTTCACTTGCGATTTGTCTGTCATTTTTAGCCTTCTTTTTTTTCTCAATTCTTTGTAGTGAATTTTATATATTTAATTAAAAAAAAAAAAATTAAAAAATATTTCTATAAGAGAAAAACAAAAAAATTTTCTGCGATGAGCCGGAACTGATTTTTTTTTGCATCGAAATCTCAAATTTGGGTCGGAATTGAAAAACATAAAATAAGCAAATAAACAAATAAATAAATAAACAGAAACTGTGTGATAGAAGAAGCTGAAGAAGCTGAAGAAACTGACATCATGCCGTTCATAGTCTCTGCTCCAGGAAAAGTCATTATTTTTGGAGAACACGCCGCAGTGTTTGGGAAACCAGCCATTGCAGCTTCCGTTTCTCTTAGAACTTATATGCTAGTCTCACCAAATGATCAAGATCCAGACTCCATTGTTCTGGACTTCCCAGACATCAACTTCCACTACACTTGCAAACGCTCAAATCTTCCTTGGGACACGGTGAAAAAATTCAAATACAACAACACAAACAATAACAACGATGCTCCAAATCCTTCTGATGAACTTATTCCTGAACTTGTCTCTGAACTAACAACTTTATTATCAACAATCACAGAACCAATTCATTACTCTGCAGCATACTCGTTCATCTATCTATATGTCAATCTTTGCCATAGAGACACTCCAGGTCATAAATTCACCGTTCGTTCTACTTTACCAATTGGTGCAGGTCTTGGTTCATCAGCTTCAATATCAGTATGCTTATCTTCTGCTTTTGCAATGTTAGGTGGCCACATCAATAAACCAAGCATAACAAACGATCAATTATCAACTGATAACAATGAAATTCAATTCATTGATTCTTGGGCTTTTATGGGTGAAAAATGTATTCATGGTAATCCATCTGGTGTTGATAATGCTGTTGCAACTCATGGTGGTGCAGTTATGTTTCAAAGATTACAAAATTCTTCAACTCCAATTGTTAGAACAACAATGAGAAATTTCCCACCTTTAAAATTATTATTAACAAATACTAAACAATCAAGGAAAACTTCAGATTTAGTTGCTAATGTTATTAAATTATCTCAAGAATTTCCTAAAACTACTGAAAATATTTTAGATGCAATTGAACAATTAACAAGAGAAGGTTATAATATGATGATTAGACCTTTTTTCGATAAAGAATCAAGAGATAGATTAAGAACTTTAGTTCAATTAAATCATGGTTTATTAATTTCATTAGGTGTAAGTCATCCAAAATTAGAAAAAATTAGAATGTTAACAGATGAATTAAAAATTGGTCAAACTAAATTAACTGGTGCTGGTGGAGGTGGTTGTGCAATCACTTTATTAAATGATGAAATTAATGAACAAGATTTATTAATTTTGAAAAAAAATTATCAAGATTTAGGTTTTGAAACTTTTGAAACAATCTTGGGTGGGAAAGGTGTTGGTTTTTTCGAAGATTTCCAATTTAATTGTGAAGATTTTTTAAAATTTAAAGATCGTAATGAAATTGAATTAAATTTACAAATTCAAGATTTAAATGGTTGGAAGTTTTGGTAAATTTTTTAACTCATTTAATAATAATTTGGCTTATTTATTTATAATTTTTGCATAGAGTTTGCTTTTTTTTTTAAATACATGTAGGAATAATTATGAAAAACAACTGTACTTTTAATTCTCTATAACATGATGGTTCTTTACAAAAGACACAACTAAATATTATACACTTTCTATCAACATTAGCTAGTAACTAAATTAAATACCTCTATTGAAAAAAACAGTTTTAATTTCTTCACCATTTTTATCCTTTTTACCACTTAAATTAGATTCTAAAGAACCAACATCAATTTCTTGATATTGAGGGAAAACGGCTAATGCAAATGGTAAAGCAACCAAAGAAGTTGTTAAAATCAAACCTAAATTGGCCATAGTTTGAATTCCTAAACCTTTACCTTTTAAAAACCCATTTTGTAATTTAACCAAAATTAAAGGTGGAATAACCATGATTGGAGTAGCATTAATAACTCTTGATGCTGCAGTTTCTCCCACTGCATATTTAGCAGCGGTTTTAGAAATACCAACTTCATCACCATTTTTATCAAAAACAGTTATACCTTTTTTAATTTCTTCTTGTCTCATTAAAAAAACATTTAAAACACCAGCAGAAACAACTGCAGCAAATGGAACTAATCTTCCTAAAATCATCTTTGTATTCGCACTAAATGATTTCAATCTTGGAACTATTGAATTTAAACCATATGCAACTGAACATGATGCAGTAACTGCAACAATATAATTTTCAATCAATTGTCTAGTTGTTAAAGGATGTGATTTATTTGCATTTGAAGTATTAACAGCAACGTTTAAAGATTGATTTGCAATTTGCCAAAAAATTGTTCCAAAATTCCCCATATTTGGAGTTAACATACCACCAGTAACAACCAAATTTGATAAAACACAACATGACATTCTAAATGGTAATAACACGGTTTCTCCAGTATCTGGATGAACTGTTGAATCCAACACTTTTTTCGCATGCCATAGTTCTGGAGTCATTTGTTTAATTAAACCATTTTTATATTGAGATACCAAAGCTTTAGCATTATCTAAATCAGTGGAAGTTGTGAGTAACATTGTTGGATCAGAGATTTCTGCACAATGTCTGACTCTGCCCCAGTAAGTGGACAAATCATATTTTGATTCTGGTAAGGCAACTGGACCTGGAACTGAAGAAGCCATTTCTGTCAGTTGTATTGAATTTTATTGAATTTTTTTAAAATTTTAATATTGATGAGTGTGTGTCACCTTGAAGAAATTTTTCAGTTGAAATTGAAATATTTTTTTTTTTTTTTTATCAGTGAAAAATTCAAACTAATTTTTTATTTTCTATTTGGGATGAAGTGGTGATCGAAAATGAGTGTTTTGGGGATTGGTGTGGATATTGTTCGAGTGAGGAGGTTTAATGATTTGTTCAGCAGGAGTAACAGTCAAAGAATTGCCCTTTTGAGCAGTAAGATTCTACACCCAATTCACGAACAACCATTTTTTTTAAAGACATTGAATGATGGAGATTTAGAGACTGGTGTTAAAATCATGTCTTCAAGGTATGATTTACTGTGTTGCTGATATAGGCATGAATATCAATAATAACCTTTTTTTTTTTTTTTGTTTTTTAGTTGGAGTGTAAAGGAAGCTGTGTTCAAATCTTTAAATTATAATGAGCAAAAGAAATTCAAGTTCAAAGAATGGTATAAATACAATGATTGTCATGGTTGTCCACTGGTTGGAAATGATCATTATTCGGTCAGGTATCCAAATGAACAGTTTTTACTATCGATATCACATGATGGAGGGAATCTTGTATCTTTTGTTCTTCGACAATCTTTAGTCAGCTAAACCTACAAGTAATGACTCTAGTGACGGTATTAAAATATAAGCTCTATATATAAAAACAACCAAGTTTATTCCCATTCAACAGTAGCTGGAGGTTTTGAAGTGATATCATAAGTAACACGAGCAACACCATTAACTTCATTAACGATTCTTGAACTAACTTTTTTCAAGAAATCATGATCAAATCCAAACCAATCAGCAGTCATGAAATCAGTAGTTTCAATTGCTCTTAAAGCAATAACTTGATCATAAGTTCTTTGATCACCCATAACACCAACAGATTTAACTGGTAATAAACATGCAAAAGCTTGAGAAATTTTGTTATATAAACCAGCTTTTTTAATTTCTTCAATATAAATATGATCAGCAGCTCTTGCAATTGCAACTTGTTCTCTAGTAACTTCACCTAAAACTCTAATGGCAATACCTGGACCTGGGAATGGATGTCTCCAAACTAAATCATGAGGGATTCCTAATAATTCACCTAAATGACGAACTTCATCTTTAAATAATTCTCTTAATGGTTCAATTAATTTTAATTTCATGTTATCTAATAAACCACCAACGTTATGATGAGTTTTAATGGTTTGAGAAGGACCTTTAAAAGAAATAGATTCAATGACATCTGGGTATAAAGTACCTTGTAATAAAAATTCAATTTCTTGACCATCTTTTGGTTTAATATCTTTAGCAACTCTTTCAAAAACATGAATAAAAGTATTACCAATAATTTTACGTTTTTTCTCTGGATCAGTAACACCTTTTAATAAATCTAAAAATTCATCACTTGCATCAACAACAGTTAAATTAATACCTAAACCTTCAGTTAAAGTTTCTTTAACAATTTTAGCTTCATTTAATCTTAAAACACCATTATCAACCATAATTGCATGGAATCTATCACCAATAGCTTCGGTCATTAATTTTGCAGCAACAGTGGAATCAACACCACCAGAAACAGCACCAATAACTTCTGCAGTTGGACCAACTAAAGTTCTAATTCTATTAATTTCAGTATCAATAAAATTTTCCATTGTCCAATTAGTAGTAACTTTACAAATATCAACAGCGAAATTTTTTAATAAAATTTTACCCTTTTCAGAATGAGTAACTTCTGGATGGAATTGTAAACCAAAGATTGGTTTTGATTCATGAGAAATACCACAATATGGAGAATTATCTGAAGTGGCAATAGTTTTGAAACCATCTGGTAATCCATTTAATTTATCACCATGAGACATCCAAACTTTTGAATGATCAACACCTTTAAATAATGGATTTGAAGAATCTAAGACAGTTAATGTTGCAGGACCATATTCACGTTTTTCACCTCTAGCAACTTTTTTACCATTAATCCAAGCTAATTCTTGCATACCATAACAAATTCCTAAGATTGGAACACCTAATTCAAAAACAGCATGGTCAACATGAGGAGCATCTTCAGCGTAAACTGAATAAGGACCACCAGATAAAATAACACCTTTTGGTTTCCAGTTTAGTTCACTAATTTTTTGGGTACATGGTAACATTTCAGCATAGACGTTAAATTCTCTTAAACGTCTAGTGATTAGATGGGAGTATTGGGAGCCGAAATCCAAGACTAGGATGGTGTCAAAGACACTGGAGACAGGAGCGACTGGAGGAGCAGCAGACATGTTTGTGATCTTCTTTCTGATTTGATTTGTTCTGTTGGTAGCAAGCTGGAGAAGAAAAGCAGTCAAAATAAATTTAATTTTAATTTCATTTAAAATTTAAAATTTAATTTTGTTTATAGTGAAAAAGAAAAAAAAAAAAAATTTGGCAAGTCATCGCAGCGGGTAACTTTGAATTTTTATGTTTTATGTTTTATGTTTTACGTTGTTAGTTGATTTGAGACAGATTTGAGCTGGTTTAGAAGGTTGTAACTTGTACTTAGCATCTGGGGGGTTTTTAAAGTATCATTTGAAGGGAGTTTTTTTACAGGATTTTACAAGATAATTCATCAATTATATCATTTATAGAACTAGTAGTAGATGGTGAATATACAAAAATGTTTGTAGAATTTTTGACCCTTCCAATCACAGAATATCACTACTGGGAGGGAGATACATCCACTAAAGAGTCCTTCTCACACACGTCGAACCAGAGTTCTCTGCTCTTATAAGAAAAAAAAAATCCACAAGAGATTGAATAGAGAAACACTTCGCATCAGCATCAAACCAGCACTTGTGGGGAAAAAAACCGTGCCAGTGACGCCAGTGAACGTGTGGAGCCCAGGTCAACTGAGCTCATTGAGGAAGAGAAAGGAAAAGAGAAAGAGAATTGTGAAATTTTTTTCATTTTTTTCATCAACAGTGTTAAGGTGAAAAAAATTTTAGGTATAAATAGAAAGTGGATTCCTATAATTTGTAAAGATTTTTTTTGTTTGAAAGAAATTGTGGGATAGTAGCAGTAATTACATGTTATAGTTAATATTCATTGGGTGTTGGAAACAACAAATATTAGCTATAAGCAACTGTCTGTTTTTTTTTTTCCTTTAATTTTGGAACAGTTGGTTGTTTTGGACAATGTAATTAGCACTGGTGTTTTTTTTTTCTGTTATTTTGGCACTGGTATTAATGTATGAAATATTGTCCGAGTTACTTGTACTATCCCACCATTCCAACTCATAAATTCCCATGAACTTAGCTTTTGTCGGATGTTTATGAATCATGATGATTATTATTATGTTGAATCTTTATTAATACATATTGAAATTACTTTAAAGTATATGGTTGCAAATTTGATACTGTTTAAGATGAACTTAGGACAGGAATGATTGAAAGTATGATCAAAAACGCTATTGGGTTGAGTTGTACCAATACAGCAAGATCTCCACGGGCAAGAGAACCGTTATTTTACAAGTTGACCAATATACATGGAACCCACCTATCGACGACACATTGTCTCCATGCAACTAAATATGGATGAATCAAGATCTAAACTACATTGTCATGTTGCAGAATGAATCCACGGGCAAGAGAACCGATCACAAGCTACACATTATCCTTGACGAGCTAAATATGGACATATATCATCCACAAGTAGAACCACGGGCAGTGAACCGGAGAGAAGCATCATCATAATATGGTTACTAACTTGAAATGGACTGCAACGCAATATACACTGGTAATCCCTAGTCAAGTTGCATACTACAAAGCAAGCAAGCAAACTAGCAACCAATACGAAAGTTATTATCAAATAATGTAATTTGAACAGCATATTATAAGATATCATGATACTAAAAAAATTGAGACAGGAGCAAAAAAAGCTCGAGAAAGGGTTGGAAATATTTCACTTATAATTTGAATATTGAAAGCAAATGATTGAGTATTTATCAACTTTTTAAAGAACTAATTGATGGTTTAAACTCTTGTAAGGATTCAAGATGTTTTTAGAAAACTATCAAGAAATAACATGCTTAGTGTGTTGTTCTAGTTGGTTATATTCTTATGGTTTGTTGAATAATTGAATTTATTCAAGTGAATATGAAAATATCAGTGATTGATGATTTATAAGTAATTTGATTGGTGATATTTGGAGGTGGAGTTTTAACCCAATATATGGTTTCTCCACCTAACTTTTTTTTTTGTCTTTTTATTCATAATTAATTCTTATTGTACTTTCAAGTGTTTTGCTGGTTTGGCTTGAAATTAAAAAAAAAATAGATATAATTATTTAGCTTTGTTCATGTAGTCACTTTGTTTTATGGATTATCAAGTATATAAAATAGATTAACTCAAAAAAGTATCTCAGTCTAGATTTCAATTTTTTTCTTTTATATAATGGTCAGCTACAATATATCTGAATTCAAATTCTCATCACTATAAACAAGTATACAAGACGTACAATAAATTAACTCCAAGCACTCAATAGTCCTCTCCTCTACTAACAACCTCTTTTCTCGTAGGATGCAAGATAATAGTATGTTCATATTGAGCAGTGTATGAACCTTTGACATCATATAATGGTGGATAGTCCTGCACTATTCCTGCTCTAACCAAACTGTTTAATGCAAGCAAGTACTTCTCTTCTCCTAATCTATCCAAATAACGACGACAAAATGGTAATGTTCCAAAATTCTTGTTGATTGTATCTAGTAATGTTTTAGCTCTATTTAAACCAACATTAGCTTGTGGAGGAGCATCAATGTTTTTAGCATAATGAGAACATTCACCTTGTGGCACAACTAAACCACGTCCTGTTGAACCAAATGTTTCAATGGCAAAAACTTCACCTTCTTCCATTTTAGTTTCATCTCCATTTTTAACTATTGGTACTGATTTACCTCCATGAATTTGATATTTACTAATATTATGTCCACATAAATTACGAATTGCTTTTACAGGATAAATTTTCCCATCTAATTCAACTTCATAACTTTCCATCACTTCTTGAATCGCTTCACCAATATCGGTCAATCTAACATCAATTCCTGCTTCTTTAATACCAGTATTTGTAGCTTCTTTAACAGCTTTCAATAAATTATCATATTTATTATCAAAAGTACATGTGAAAGCACAATCAACAATATAACCATTCACATGAACTCCATAATCCACTTTCATCACATCATCTGCTTTCAAAATCGTTTTATCTCCTGCATTTGGTGTATAATGTGCAGCACAATCATTTAATGAAACACCAGTTGGGAATCCAATCCCTGCAACAAGCATATCTTTAGAATCAGTAAAAGTTCTAACTGCATTTTCAATAGTATCTGCAATTTCAGTAGTTGTAAATCCTGGTTTAACTGTATTATAAAAATGTTTACGAACTCTACGATGGATTTCTGCTCCTTTTCTTAAATCATTCCATCTTTCTTGATCTTGTCTATCCAAATAACGTTTCTCTTCATCTGTGGTTCTGTAATTGTTGTCATCTTTATATTCATGCCATTCACCTTCTGGATAAACACCATCTGGATAAAATTGAGTAATTGGCACAATAGTTTTCTTTTTACCCTTGGACTTCTTCTTTTTCTTTTTCTTTTTCTTGTCGCTGGATCCGGCTGTGGTGTTTGTCTCGTTATCATCTTCATCATCATCTTCATCATGTTCTTGCACTTGGTTATCATTGGTTTCAACAACTAAAAAAAAAAAAAAGTGTTATTATCATTCATAGCACGCTGCATTACAGATGAAAGAAAACTTGCCCTCTAAAGCTCCAATTTTCTCGGATAAAACTTCTGCCGCACCATTATCACTACTGCTAGGAGTGTCCACTGCTCCACTCATCTCAAACAAAGTATTAAAACTGGGTCTTCCAATCCAAAAATAAAATCAGCAGTAAGTTTTTTTGAAAATAATTTTTTATTGTTAAACAAATTACAGAAGACGGGTAATTTCGGCTTTTTTTTTTCTTCCTTCGAATCACTACTAAATAATCTCTTTTATTTGAGTCTGTATTCCAATCTATTCTAATTCATCTTAGGATTGTAAAGCATTATATTTCAATTCCAGTAAATCTCGCAATTTCAAAGACTTTTTGCAACTTTTCTCTATAAAATTGAAAAAAAAAAAATAAAAAAAAATTAAAAAAAATATTCCACCTCAATTTCTATTAATTTGATCAATTATCAGAACAATTTAAACCAAACCACAAACAATGTCCACAATCAAAGACAAAATCCAATCTTTGGAACCAGACAAACCATTCATTTCTTTGGAATTCTTCCCTCCAAAAACCGAGACCGGGATAAGAAACCTACTTGCTCGTATGGAACGTATGTCAGCAATGAACCCATTATTTATCACCATCACTTGGGGTGCAGGTGGTTCTACCGCTGAGAAAACATTGTCTTTAGTGGCAACATGTGCAAAAGAATTAAATTTCACTACATGTATGCATTTAACTTGTACAAACACTGATAAAACCATCATTGATAATGCTTTACAAAAAGCTAAAGATGCTGGTGTAAGAAATATTTTGGCATTAAGAGGGGATCCTCCACGAGGCGAAGAGTACTATGTTCCTAATTCTTCAGAGTTTAAATATGCTGTTGATCTTGTCAAATATATTAAACAAGAATATGGTGATTATTTTTGTGTTGGTGTTGCTGCATATCCTGAAGGTCATTGTGAAGGTTCAGATACTAGTGAACAAAATGTTGAAAAAGATTTACCATTTTTAAAGAAAAAAATTGATGCAGGTGCTGATTTTTTAATTACTCAAATGTTTTATGATGTTGAAAAATTCTTGAATTTTGAAAAATTGGTTAGAGAACAAGTTAGTGATAAAGTTATTATTTTACCTGGATTAATGCCAATTAATACATTTTTATTATTTAATAGAGCTGCAAGATTGAGTCATGCTACAATCCCACAATCATTGTTGGACAAATTCCCTGAAGAAATTTTAAATGATGATTTAAAAGTTAAAAGAATTGGTGTTGAAATCATAAAAGATATTGTTCATGAAATTTATTCAAGAACTAATGGAAGAATAAGAGGGTTTCATTTCTATACTTTAAATTTAGAAAAATCAATTGCACAAATTGTTGAGAAATCTTCATTATTAAATAGAGTTTTAGAAGAACATGATGAAGTTATTGATGATTTAAGTTCAGATATTGATATGACAAATGAAATAATATCAAATTCTGCTAAAAGAAGATTATCAAGTATGTCTACTGCAACTTCAAATAAAGTCATTGTTGATAAATTTTCAAAAGATGATAAAGATTTCGAATATTCTAAAACTTTTAAAATATCACAACCTTCTAAAAAACAAATGGTGGCAATTTCATCTGGTGAAGGAACATTAGGTCGTGATGCAACATGGGATGATTTCCCAAATGGAAGATTTGGTGATTCAAGATCTCCTGCATATGGAGAAATTGATGGATATGGACCATCAATTAAAATTTCAGCAGAAAAAGGATTTGAACTTTGGGGAAATCCAGAAACTTATAAAGATATTTCTAAAATTTTCATTAATTATTTAGAAGGGAAAATTGATGCATTACCTTGGTCTGAAATTGGATTGAATCCAGAAACTGCATTAATTCAAGAAGAATTAATTGAGTTGAATAGTAAAGGTTATTTTTCATTAGCTTCACAACCTGCAACAAATGGATCAAAAAGTGATGATAAAATATTTGGTTGGGGACCAAAAGGTGGATATATTTATCAAAAGGCATTTGTTGAATTATTTATATCAAAGGATAAATGGGAAAATGAATTGAAAAAAAGAATCTATGATAATATTAAAGCAAGTTATTATTTAGGTGATTCAAAGGGGTATTTTGAAAGTAATTTACCAGATGGTTCATCAAATGCAGTAACATGGGGTGTATTTCCAGATAAAGAGATTTTACAAACAACAATAATTGAAGAAGAATCTTTTAAAGCATGGAGAGATGAAGCATTTAATATTTGGTTAGAATGGGGGAAATTATATAAGAAAAATTCCAAATCTTATGAATTACTTCAATCAATTTATAATGATTATTATTTGGTTACAATTGTTTGTCATGATTTTAAAAATAAAAATGGGTTATGGGAATTATTATTAAAAGAAGAAGAAGAATAAGATTAAAGATTCAATTGTTGTTTTAAATATAATAAATGTTTTTTAGATAAATCTTTATTCCATTCAGGGACCATCCCACCTAAAAATTCAACATCATGTTGTTTTAATAACAAAACGTTATCTTTAACCTCAACAGATGGATTTATTAATAATTTTGAACCTAATTGAATTGGGAACCCAGAATTTTTATTATCTTTTGATAAAAACGATAATTTTTCTAATTCAATGGCATATTTTAAATTCCCAAAACAATCTTGTAACGTTAGTTTAAAAACACTTGTTTTATTATTAATTGAATTTTGCTGTTGCTGCTGTTGTTGTTGTTGATTACCTACTAAATCTTCTACTTCAGCATTATTTTCTTCTTCTAGATCGATTTGTCTAATAATTCTTTCTTCATTCTGGTTTCCAAACCGTCTTCTATCTGCACCAACACTTTCTATATCATCACCAGCCATCAATTCATCCAATTGAGCAGATTTAGAAACTGAAATGTTTTCAATACTGATGATTTGAGTTAAGATTGGTGTTTTCCCCAGATCTTTTGCTAATGAGTTTTTACTTGATCGTTGTGCTCTTTGTGAGATGTCGTTGCTGTTGAATTCTAGTTGGTCATTGGGCGTTTTGGCAATATCTGCCGTTATATAAATCTTCATTTCGTTCTATCTACATACAAATGGAAAAAAAAAAATAAAAAATATTCAAAATTTACATACAAAATCAAAAATATATCAACATTACAATTCTAGAACAATGGTTGTTTACTCTCTTTACATCATCAACAAAGCCGGTGGACTCATCTACCACAACGATGTGCACCCTGGATTATCCAAACTATCAGCAAACGACTATTTGGTGATAGCAGGAACAATTCATGGAGTATTTGCCATTGCATCTAAAATAACACCAACACCTTTAAAACAAAAATTTTCAAATCAGAATAATTTACATGTTTTGAGTAGTTATTCTAAAAATGGGAATATAATAAACAATTTTGGAGCAGTGAATTCAAACACTTCTGGTTTAAAATCAATTGAAACTTCACAATTTTCAATTTATATTTTCCAAACATTAACTGGATTAAAATTTATGTTGATTACTTCACCAAATGGAGTGATTAGTGATGGTGTAAATGGAATGCAACAAGATATAGAAACTAGTGATTTGAATAAGAATATTGATATGGCAGATAATGTTCTACGGAAAGTTTATTCATTATATACAGATTATGTTATGAAAAATCCTTTTTATTCATTAGATATGCCTATTAGAGTTGAATTGTTTGATTTAAAAATTACAGAGTTGTTTAAAACGTTGAATTAGAGAGTTCATTATGATATATATATAAGAAATATATATATGAAATTATAATAATTGATCATCAGCAACTTTGGTAATGTATTTACCAAAATTAGCACCAGTAAATAAACCATTCCAAATTTCAGGGATTTTCTTGAAATCAGCAGTTGCATCAACAACAGTTTCTCTGTTTTGAGAAATATCGAATTTACCTTGCTTAATATAACCAATTATAGCACTTAAAGCAGTTGGAATATCTGGGAAATCATCAACTAAAACAAAACCTTTGATTGTTAATCTTTTAACAATAACTTGTGAGTAATTGATTAAAACATCTTTAGATTTATCGTTGTAAGAAGAAATCAAACCACATTGGAAGATTTTACCAAATGTGTTCATTAAAGTAATGGCTTGACCTAAAATATCACCACCAACTTGATCAAAAACATAATCAATACCTCCGATTTCTTTAGCAAATTTATCAAAATCTTGAGTGAAGGATGAATTTTTATAATCTAAAGCAATAATTGAATCATGTAAACCTGATAAAAAGGAAACTTTTTCATCACCACCAGCAATAGCAATAATTTTTTTAGCTTTGATGACTTTAGTTAAAAATTGAATCAAAGCTAACCCAACAGCACCAGCAGCACCGGTGACTAAGAAAGTTTTATCAACACCTTCACCTTCTTTTAATCCAGCATATTTGAAGATATCAAAATAAGCAGTTAAAGTGGTGGAACCAAAAACACTTAAGAAATTTGATAATTTTGGTAAAGCTTTTGGATCTTGAATTAAAAAAGTACCTTGTGTTGATTCATTAATGATTTTATGGGTGGTCCAACCTAAAGAAGCTTGAATATAAGAACCTTGTGGGAATTTAGTAGATTTTGATTTTAAAACTTTAGCTAAACCTCTAGCAGGAGCAGGAACATTCAATGGAGATTTTGGGATATAAGAATCAACTGGAGAAAACCATCCTTTTTGAGCAGGATCATTGGAAAAATAGATTGATTCAACAAAGATTTCACCGTCTTTAAGTAAAGAATCACTATCTAAATCGTACTCAATTTCATTATATTTGAAGTTTGCATCTGGAGAATCGTAGTTTAAATTGACTGGACCTCCAGTGGTGTAGTTGTTTAGCAACCATTGTTTAGCAGTGATTTTGGTCATTTTGTTTGAGCTGTTTGTGTGTGTGGTCAATTGAGTGTGTATAGCATGGATAAAGAGAAGGCTCTTTATAGTAAATTGCTGCTTAGAAATAAATTGTGCGATGAGCCGAGGACTCCAGTAAATCCGGGATTTCCATCATTTTCTATAAACTGTTACTCTACGAGTCTACTATTACTACTAGAACAATACCACAGTAGCACAGTAGTAAGTACTAACTTCTAAGTACCACAGTAGCATAGATCTAATCTCTTATAAATTATAATTGTACATTACATAATATAAAGTTGAAGACGTTAAAGTTGAATCACACCACATATCAATCTCATCGTCTCATCGCAGACTGCAGTAAAGACACAATTATTGTCACAATCAACAACAGGCTACAGCTATTGTAACTGCAACTTACAATCATCAATTGTCTCTACACCACCACAACATTCTCCTATTAATTAGTCTCCTTTTATAACCCATCTTCCATAACTATAGTACTAAACAACATACAACATCCTCATCCCATAGTTAAAACTTAGTAATCTCAGTTTGAAAGAAAACATGAGTAAAATTATCATGCAATTTCACTCAACCGTCGTAACATTATTTTAATTATCAGATGTCGTTGTTGCTTAAATATATATAAAACAGAAACTGTCTCGTTTATAAACTCTTCATCATCATAATGGAATTAATAAATATTAAACACTATCTATCATTAATATGAACATCTCAGGCTCCATTATTAACAACTACCAAATAATATCAGAAATTGGATCTGGTTCATATGGAATCGTTTATAAAGCACAAGATCTATCAACTGGTGAGAAAGTTGCTATCAAACTAATCTCAAAATTAAGTACCAATGACTTGAAATTGCAACAAACACAACAATTTCATAATAATAATATCAAACATAGTGATGTTTTAAGAAAACAATTCTCAAATCAATTAGCAAAACATAATAATCAACTAACAAATCTAAATTATTTGGATTTAAATCTATTAGAAAATTTCAATACCAGAAATTCAAACTTCCCTTATTTAAAAGAGTTATCATTACATTTAAAAGTTCATAACCATCCAAATGTAATAACTATTCATCAAGTTTTGGATTCTTCATTCACAATTTTTGTGATTATGGATTTTTATCCAGAAGGTGATTTATTTTTAAACATTGTTAATTTACAAAAATATTCAAACAATTCAAATTTAATTAAAAAAGTCTTTATTCAATTAATTGATGTTATTCAATATTGTCATTCTAAAAATATTTTCCATTGTGATATTAAACCTGAAAATATTTTATGTGATTTAAATTGTTCAAAATTATTAATTGGTGATTTTGGTTTAGCTATTGATACTCCATTAATTAGTGGTAAATCTTGTATTGGATCATCTTATTATATGCCACCAGAAAGATTATTATCACTCAATTCAAAACAACAACAACAACAACAAAATCAATTAATTTATGATTTATTTCCTGCATCAGCTGGTGATGTTTGGTCATTAGCAATAATTTTAATTAATTTAACTTGTTCAAGAAATCCATGGTTAAAAGCAAGTTCAAATTTAGATAAAACTTTTAAACTTTTTTTAAAAAAACCTGAAATTTTAAAAACAATTTTACCAATTAGTGAAGAATTATATCAAATTTTATTATTATGTTTACAAAATGATCCATTTAAAAGAATTTCATTAACTTCATTAAGATTTTTAATTATTGATTGTAATTGTTTAACTAAAAATGATGAAATTAAATGGTTTAAAAATAATGAATCAAATATTAATTATACATCCGATTCATCAAAATCACTAGATTCACTAAATGATGAAAATTTAGAACATTATTCTTCTGAAACTGATGAAATTGATGATGATTCATTTAATTACAACAATTTTGATATAAATGCAAAACACTATGAAAATATCAATTTTTCATCACAGAATAATTTCGACAAAAATAATGTTGAATATTTAAATTATGATAATAATAATAATAATAATAATAATAATAATAATAATAATTGGTCTCAAATTTCAAATTATTCGTTTAATTTAAACTCAGTTAATAATAATTATAATCATTTCAATGGGAATACGGCTGGTTTGTGTTTTCAATGATATGACGATTTTATGATTTATGATATCTTGTAGACATCCATTTTTTTTTTTTTTTTTTTCAATTATATTGTATCTAAAAACTACTTCTGCATTTTAACTGCAACAAATTAAAATTACATGGAAGATGTTGCTAACTTTTCTTTTTACTAGATTATTTAAATTAATCAATTAATCGCTATACCATAAATACACATTTCTAGCTAAAATCATCAATCAAAATTGTTGAAAAAAAAAGAGTTATAATTGGAAATGCTCACTTGATAATTTTTCAATAACCATTGATGAAGCACCACCACCACCATTACAAATACCACAAACACCAATCTTACCATTTTCTTGTTGTAAAACACTGGCTAAAGTAACAATGATTCTTGCACCTGAACAACCTAATGGATGACCAATTGCAACAGCACCACCATAAACATTTAATTTTTCTTGAGGAATATTTAAAATTTTTGCATTTGATAAACCAACAACTGAAAATGCTTCATTTAATTCAAAAAAATCAACATCATCAATTGAAATTTTTGCATGTTTTAAAGCTTTTGGAATTGCTAAAGATGGAGCAGTGGTAAAATCTTCTGGATTTTGTGCAGCTTCACCCCAACCTAAGATTCTTGCAATTGGTTTTAAACCTAATTCAACTAATTTTTTATAAGAAACTAAAACTAATGCAGCACCTCCATCATTAATTGGTGAAGCATTTGCTGCAGTAACAGTACCATTTTCTTTTTGGAAAACAGTTCTTGCAGATTTCAATTTATCAACATTTAATTTATAAACTTCTTCATCAACTTCAACAGTTGTATCTGGTTTACCTCTAAAACCTGGAATAATAATTGGAGAAATTTCAGATTTAAATTTACCAGCTTCATGAGCAAGTTGAGCTTTTTGATAAGATTTGATTGCAAATTCATCTTGATCTTCTCTTGAAAAACCATGATCTCTAGCACATTTTTCAGCAGATACACCCATAGCAGTACCATCATAAGCATCAGCTAAACCATCACGTTGTAAACCATCAACTAAAACAGAATCACCGTATCTTGCCCCACTTCTCGCAGCTGGAACATAATAAGGAGCATTAGTCATAGATTCAGCACCTCCTGCAATGACAATATCAGCATTACCTAACAGGATGGATTGGGCAGCTATTATAGTAGCTTTTAAACCAGATGCACAAACTTTGTTAACAGTGGTGGCAATAGTATCAACACCTAAACCTGATTTTAAAGCGACTTGTCTAGCTGGATTTTGGCCAACATTAGCTTGAACAACGTTACCAAATACAATTTCTTCGACTTGAGAAGGTTGGATCTCTGGGACTTTAGCTAAAGCAGCTTTAACAGCATGAGCACCTAAATCAACGTATTTGAGATCTTTCAAAGAACCTTGGAATGAACCAATTGGAGTTCTGGCAGTGGCGACAATATAAACAGAATCAGACATTGTATTTTTTTCTTTTCTTTGCTTTGCTTTGCTTTGCTTTGATTTGAATCACTTCTTTAATCAGTTGTAAGAAGTCTTTTCAAAGTATTGTTTATTATATAAAACTGTTTGTTGAGAAATTGAAGTTTTCAACAGATTTTTATATGTAAAGCTTAAAATTAAAAATAAAAATCGTACAAATTCTGTCTAATTTGAAATTAAACGAAAGAAAAGATTAGAAATCATTAAGCTCTTTTTTTGTGGCTGTGAATTGAGAATTGAAAACTTATTGATAGAGATGAATGTTTTACTAACATGAAAACATGAATACAACAAATTAACTGGTTTAAAAACACTATTTATTGTAATAAATTAAACTAATTTCATTATTTCATTATTTCACGTGACACATCACCTGACAAGCTATCCCAAAACAGAAATTCTCCTAAATTGGCAATTTTTTTAGTTTATTTTTCTTCTCAAAATTACAGAAACTTCGAAAATAAAATAAAATAAAATAAAACCAAAACAAAGCAGCTGCGATTGTCACCAACAACAGCAGAAAAACCAGCGGCGGCTCAGCTCACAGCGGTTTCAAAGAAGTCACAAGCGATCAGAGATGCGGCAGCAGCAGCAGCAGCAGCAGGCAGAGAGCAGGCTCAGAATATTCAAGGAGAACAACACTGAAAAGTTGTATGCAATTGCACTCAACTTGTGGACCAAAAAGATATTTGAGTACTACTTGACCAGCCAGCAATTGCTTGTGGTGGACAGGGTGTTTGGTATTGCAGATGTGCGCACTAGAAAAAAAGTGTTTCAGATGTTCCTTGAAGGGAAAGTGTATTTGAAAATACTTCCTCCATCTACACCAGTGATTAGATCAAAAGAACTGAGATCAAAGATTAATAATGACAATGAGAATGAGAATACAAATAATCACAAAAATCAAGATCAAAAAGAGTCTCAAACACAACAACAACAAACAGCAGAAGAAGCAGAAGTTGAAGCTGAAGTTGAAGTCAATTTGAATGAACCATCAATTGCAAATGGTTTGGAATCAGCTAGATCAATTGCATCAAAAATTCGTTATGTATTATGGGAAAAAGCCATTGATTATTTCTATGACCAGGATAATAATGAAAATTTAGATGATTATGAAATTTTTGAATTAGATGAACTTGAAGATACCTCTGTTATGACAACAAAAAAAGCTGATAATAATACTTCAAAAAGAATTGTTGATGAAGATGATGATTATGATGATGATGATGAAGAGGATGAAAAAACTAATAAAGATAATAATAATAATAATAATAATAATAATAATGATAATAATACTAATGATACTGAAATTGAGGACTTTCAAGTTGATGAAAATGGAAATATAATACTTGATGTGCCCATGTCTCTTGATAATGAAGCTGGTCAATTAGATAATAAAATTTTGATTGAAAATTTTAATAAAATTTATCATAGTTTTGAAGGTGATAAAGAAACTTTAATTAAAAGAAAAAAACTTGAAGAAAATGATAAATTATTATTAGAAGAACAGCAAAATGAACTAGGTTCAAAAGATTTATTAGCTATGAATCTTGGTGCTGCAAATTTATCTTTAAAGCATTTATTACATTCAATTGAACAAAATAAAGAAACTTTAAACTTACAAGATAATGAATTACGTCAATTAATTATGGACGTTCGTAAAAATAGATCTAAATGGGCAAGTGATGATAAAATTGGTCAAGAAGAACTTTATGAAGCTTGTGAAAAAGTTGTCATGGAATTAAGAGGCTATACGGAACATTCAACTGCTTTCTTAAATAAAGTTAGTAAAAGAGAAGCTCCAAATTATTTACAAGTTATTAAAAAACCAATGGATTTAAACACAATTTTGAAAAAATTGAAAAGTTTCCAATATAAATCAAAAACTGAATTTGTTGATGATGTTATGTTGATTTGGAAAAATTGCTTAACTTATAATTCTGATCCAAAACATTTTTTAAGAGCTCATGCTATTGCAATGCAAAAAAAATCTTTGAAATTAATACCATTAATACCTGACATCACAATAAGAGATAGATCTGAAGTGGAAGCTGGTGAAACTGAAGAGGCTGGAACCCCGTTACCAAGTAAAAATGGTAAAACTAGCTCTAAAAAAGGTAAGAAAAGAACAAGAAATGGCGAAATTAAAACTGAAGAAAATAATCAAGATGATAGTCCTTCAGTGATAGCAAATTCTATCACAAATAACGATACTGCTATCAATGAGACTGCAACACCAATTCTTGAGCAGACTTCAATAGGTAATGAATTAATAGAAACAGAAGAAATAGATGATTTAGAAATGGATAATGGGGAACAGAATGAATATTTGAATCAACAAGATGATGATAAAGATGATCTTGAAATTCAAACTTGGAAAAATTTAACTGCAAAGGCAAGAGCTGATTTTTGTATTAAAAGATCAGAATTATTTAAAGATAATAAATTAAATTCTGAAACTGAAGCAATTTTAAGAAATGGTAAAACAATGTCAAAATTTCAAAAATATTTAAATGAATATTCAAAAAATAAAAAGTTATTATCAACTATTAATATCAACAATACAACTACAAGTACAAATATCAATAATGTCAATCAAATTACAATTTCAAGTAATTCCATTTTAAGCAACACAAACGGTAATGGTGATAGCAATAGTAATAATGGGAATACAAATAATGGAGATGAACAGCTTTATCTAATTGAATATGATGTTACTGGAGGCTTACCGCCAGTTGTTTATCAAGGGATTGATGATAAATTCCTTGATAAAGAAGAGAATGACTTAATTAATAAAATTTTAAATGATCCTTCAGCTTCAGAAATTCCACCATCTGGATTTGTAAGTAAAAATGGTGGTTTAAATAAAGTTATTAATGGTAATATTGAAGAAATGCAAGATATAAGGAAAATTTGTTTTAAAATTTCATTAATTAGACAAATGCAACAACAACAGTTTATACATCATACTCAAATTAAACCACCAGAAATCATAAAAATTGATGACTCAATTGATATAGATCCAATTTCAAGATTTAATACTCATGATCAATTTAACAAAGATTTAAATTTTGCAGTTTTACAAAAAAGAATATCAAAATTAGCAATGAACTCAGGTTTTGAGTCAACTGAATCACGAGCAATCAATACTTTAACCCAAATTGCAAGTGATCATATGGATAATTTAGTTAAAACATTGAAAATTCATCTTGAATCTCCAAGTATCAATTGTCAACAAAAAAAGAAAAATATTTTGTCATTAACTTTATTAGAAAATGGGATTAGTAAACCTGATGAATTATATACATATGTAACGGAAAACGTGTTGAAACAAAACACAAAATTAAAAGATTTAAAAGGGAAATTATCAAATTTTTTGAAAACTTTATTACAACCAGCTTTAGAAATTAATGAAAAAACTTTTAATGATAATAGTGATCAATTTATATCAGGTGGATTTTCTGCAGAATTGGGTGATGATTTTTTTGGTTTCAAAGAACTAGGATTGGATAAAGAATTGGGTGTTTTAGGTCAATCAATTCCATTACATTTATTACATTCAAGATTTCATGAAAATAATGTTGATGATGAAAACAAAAAAATTGAACGTGAACCATTTGAAACATTACCATTACCACGCTTAAATGAAAAAGATATCCATTTACAAATCAAACTATTTCAACCTGTTTTAATTGATGCTTTGGAAAGAACTAAACAATTCAATGCAAAACAACTGAAAAATAAAAAAGATTTATCTAATGAATTGTCAAAAGAAGGAACGATTATGGATGATGATGATTATCCGAAGAAAAACAATACCGCTAAAGCAAGATTGCCTCCAACTGGTAAAATCCCAATAGTTAAAAAGAAGATTACACCTCAAACATTTTTCTTACCAGAAGATAATGAAGCTGTTGTAATCAAACATGAAGATGCACCTACTTTCAATAATACAATGGAACCTGGTGATAATGCTGGTGAAATGACAGGTATAGACGGACTCGTGGGGCAGTCAATCCTTGATGGAGACTCTGACTTTTTGAAATACAATGGAAACTTGCCAGTTGAAAGTACGTACTAGTTTGGTTTTTTACTTGTTGTTGTTGTTGTTGTTGTTGTTCGAAGGAAAGGACTGTTTATATTTAGAGCGTGATAAAAATTAGCAGAATACACAAACAATATATGGAGTGGTGCTTGAATCAATTTGTTGTATGTAAATTTGTAAATTTGTAAATTCTCAACTTTTGATAATTGATGATCAAATTTCCAAAATTCAAAAATTTGGTGCAATTTGAATGAATTTGAGCTTTGAATGGAAACTAGTCCGAAAGATACAGTAGAAGTTTAAGAGCCTTTAAGCACCACATCAAAGCAACATATATCAGCCAACACAGCATTTGATTTCCTATTCATTTTTTTCATTTTCTTTCAATTTTTACTTATATTACAAGTGATTCATTATCTTTGAATAATCATTACTCACATTCATTTGATCACAATTGTCTAAAACTCTCAGTCATACAACATGTATCCCAACTCAACAGCATCAAACAGCACGAAAAGCTCAACAGGAGGATCTTCTTCACAACAAAGATCCAGTGTGTCGACTCTTCCGAGAGACTACATGACTCGTATCCAACAGAGCAGGATAGCAATGGCACAGAAGAAACAGCAACAGCAGCAACAACAACAACAACAACAGCAAGGATTTTTACAGAATAGTGTAATGGCAAACAACAATGTTTTCACTTTGAATCCATATAAGAAAAGAGTTGATTCATTAAGAAAATCGGTATTACATAAATATGATATTTTGGGTTATATCGCATCAGGAACTTATGGTAAAGTTTACAAGGCCAAATCAAGATTGAATAAAATATCTAGTTTAGTTGCAATCAAAAAATTCAAAGCAGATAAAGAAGGTGAAGTTGTTTATTATACAGGTATATCCCAATCAGCTTCAAGAGAAATGGCACTTTGTAAAGAATTGAACCATGAAAATATAACAAAACTTATAGAGATCATCTTAGAAAACAAATGTATTTATATGGTGTTTGAATATGCAGAACATGATCTTTTACAAATCATTCATTATCATTCTCATCCTGATACCAAATCAATTCCAGAAAAAACAATCAAATCTATTATGTGGCAAGTGATTAATGGTGTTTCTTATTTGCATCAGAATTGGGTGTTGCATAGAGATTTAAAACCTGCTAATATTATGGTCACTTCTCAAGGAGTTGTTAAAATCGGTGATTTAGGACTAGCGAGAAAATTTAACAATCCTTTACAAACTTTATATAATGGAGATAAAGTTGTTGTCACAATTTGGTATAGAGCGCCCGAACTTTTACTTGGGGGACGTCATTATACTCCAGCAATAGATTTATGGGCTGTTGGTTGTATAATGGCAGAATTATTAGCATTAAGACCAATTTTCAAAGGTGAAGAAGCTAAAATTGATAACAAGAAAAATGTTCCATTTCAGAAAAAACAAATGCAAAAAATTGTTGAAATTTTAGGAACACCAACAACAGATAATTGGCCATCATTAATAAAATATCCAGATTATCCTGCATTACAACAATTTAAACAATTTCCAAATAATTTACAAGCTTGGTATCATTCAATTGGTTCGACCAACAAAAAAGGGTTATCATTATTATCCGATTTATTAGAGTATGATCCTGCGAAAAGAATTACAGCATTTGATTCATTAATTCATCCTTATTTCCTAGATAATCCGAGAGTTTCTGAGAATATTTTTGAAGGACAAAATTTCAGTTATCCTGCTAGAAGAATTCATACAGATGATATGGATATTACTTCTTCTATGGCAAGTAATAAAAGAGGATTTAGTGATCAAGATAGTAATTCAAGAAAGAAACAAAAATAATTGATATAGAAGCTTTTTCACTGAACTCTTCATTACAAGTTTTTTTTTAATATTATAAAAGTTTTGAAACATCGTCTCAAAACATTTTTTTTTTGAAAATAATAGTGTAAATCACAGCTGTTGATGAGTTAAGTATCTTATAACATTTATAATCTTCTTATAGTAATAGTAATATTCATATAACAATTTCCATACCTTTGAAAATTGAAAATTGAAAGTAACGTGCTGGTCATTTCCGAGGGTACAACTTCCGACCTGAAATTGACACATTTTATTATTTTGGAAGAAATCATCAAAAAGCAAAACTAGTAATTACTACATTAATGTTAATCCTCAATTCGAGAGATCTGCAATGTAAATAGCAAGAAATAAAATCAAATTAGTCAAACTTGAAATGAGAGTCGAAATTAAGTACTAATTAATCTGTCAATTTGAAGATTTAAAGTTAACGAGACGTCTTCAATAACCAGAATGATCAACAAAATGATCAAAAAAGTGTTTTCATAGCACCAAAAGCAAACACTGTTACTTCAAACTCAAATTGTCAAAAGGAGCGATCTATGCAATGAATCTGTGAGAAAGAGGAAATTATTATATATATTTTGATTACAGTGTAGGAGGGTGTAGATGCTAGTTTCATTCAATGTAGCTCAAAGTTTACTTGATATTTATTATATCTACCACTGACACCTAAGTTCTAATTACATGATAGCAACTTACCAGCTACATGTAATTCGACTTCACTGCCATGGTTCATCCATATATTGACACAGGCGCAAGTATCCAGTTTTCTTTGAGATTGTAGCTACTTACCAAATGTAGTCAGTCGTAGTTCGTGATGCAAACCAGCTCCAGCCTCCAACGGCCAGAACTTATAACAGATGTCAGCCAAATGACACACAGTGAGACACACATGTCACAAAGCCAAAATCTGCAGTCCTACATAGTAATTAAAGTTCAAAGTGCTGTACTACAAAAACTGAAAATTGAATATCATTTTTTTCAAAACAAAACATTACAAGTTAACAACCAATGTCCGTTGTCTATCCATGCCAGAGATCCAGCTAAGATGATGATCATACATTGCTGCTGCTTAAACGCATGCTCATTAGCAACCACCTGAATGTTGCTATTCTACAATCAAGTGATTCGAGATCTGTTTCCATATACTGTGAATGTCAGTTGTTATCATAGAGTACGACTTGAAGATTGATTCTGAAAGTATTGATTTAAATAGCTCTGGAATCCATTTATTCTCAACTTCAAACTATCAAAGCTGTAACTGAAATTTGAATCATTCATAATGAGGATTTTTTCAAACTTTACAACTTTGAAAGCTCATTCTGATAACTCTTTACCATCTTTTCTGTTTTTAATACTGAGCTATCTAAGTTTTGTTACATTGGCTTCTGCTAAAGAACTTACGGGTGTTTTCACATCAATCAACTCAATTAAATACGGAAATGATGGAACTGCGAGTGGATCAGGAAATCCGCTGTCTTTTTATACTATTGATCTTAACTGGGCAATCACTCAAGACATGAATGCTCAAACTGGTGATACTTTTACATTGAGAATGCCTGGTATTTCTCAAATCAGAATTGCAACTGGGAACTCTTTCTCAAATTATCTTACTTTGAAGCTAGAAGATGAATCAGTTCTTGCAACTTGTACCGCTGACCAAGCTGCATTTGTGAGAGATTATACTCAACTAATTTGTGTTCTCACAAATAACAATGTTGAAAAGTATTCAGTGTCTAATGGAAGTCTTACATTTGTCGTGTCATTTGTTCCTGGAATAAGAGATGATACTAAAGAATGGGCAAATTACTGGGTTGCTGGTGATAATATTGTGACATTCAATGATGATGTTGTAGGCACAGTCAATTTTGCATCTAGATCTGAAACAAATTATGCTATAGCAAGATTTGATATGGTGAATGATATGGCGCTTTATTATATTCCAAGAATTGTATGTGCCAATAGTTATGTGCAAATCGGTGCTATAACAATTGAAGTTACAACTGACATGACTGGCTCAGGCTTATGGATTCAAACAGAAACTGAATCAATGGCTGCTGATAGTCTAACTGATTTCTACACTCCTAAAGAACGTTCTCCTTTAACAAATTTGGAAGAACACTGGAGTACCAGTGGATACACATATTATGCAAACTTTGGACCACTGGAACCTAGTCAAAGGTACTATCATGTTGCTTTAATCGAGTATGCAGAACTTTCAGCTCACCTTAGATGGCATTATACATATACAGGAACTTGTGGAGATGGAACAACTTTTACTGCCCCTTTTGATAGTGCAGTTTCTGGTCTTCATGTTGGAGGTGGTTCAGGAAGTGGCTCTGGAGAAATAGGTTCGTACAATATATTTATTCTCATATCCAAACTCTAAAAGCTAAATGAACAGAACTAACACCATTTCTAGTTATTCAAACCACAGTCACCACCACAATAACAGCTGATGGTATTTGCACTCTATACACAAGCTTTGCTACTGGAACCGATAAAACTGTTACAGAATACATCTACACTCCAGTCTCATCATGTACTACTACTTATACTACCATAACATCAACATGGGATCAAACTTATACAACAACTAGAACACAATCATATGAATCTGGAGACTATACTATCACGGTAGATGTTGATGTTCCATCTATTTCAACTGATTATACTACTTCTACATCTACTTGGTCAGGTTCATTTACCACTACAATTACTTATCCACCAAGTTCTGGAGATACTACTGGTACCGTTATTGTTGAAGTTCCACCCCCAGAATATACTACTTCTACATCTACTTGGACTGGTTCATTTACCACTACAATTACTTATCCACCAAGTTCTGGAGATACTACTGGTACCGTTATTGTTGAAGTTCCACCCCCAGAATATACTACTTCTACATCTACTTGGACTGGTTCATTTACCACTACAATTACTTATCCACCAAGTTCTGGAGATACTACTGGTACAGTTGTTGTTGAAGTTCCACCCCCAGAATATACTACTTCTACATCCACTTGGTCAGGTTCATTTACCACTACAATTACTTATCCACCAAGTTCTGGAGATACTACTGGTACAGTTGTTGTTGAAGTTCCACCTCCAGAATATACTACTTCTACATCCACTTGGTCAGGTTCATTTACCACTACAATTACTTATCCACCAAGTTCTGGAGATACTACTGGTACAGTTGTTGTTGAAGTTCCACCTCCAGAATATACTACTTCTACATCCACTTGGTCAGGTTCATTTACCACTACAATTACTTATCCACCAAGTTCTGGAGACACTACTGGTACCGTTATTGTTCAAGTTCCACCCCCAGAATATACTACTTCTACATCTACTTGGACTGGTTCATTTACCACTACAATTACTTATCCACCAAGTTCTGGTGATACTACTGGTACAGTTGTTGTTGAAGTTCCACCCCCAGAATATACCACCTCTACATCTACTTGGACTGGTTCATTTACTACTACAATTACTTACCCACCTGATTCTGGAGATACTACTGGTACTGTGATCATTGAAGTTCCATCATCTTCTGGTTCAATTGATTACACTACTTTTACATCTACTTGGACTGGTTCATTTACCACTACAATTACTTATCCACCAAGTTCTGGAGATACTACTGGTACCGTTATTGTTCAAGTTCCATCTATAACACCAGAGTATACCA